>JACMIF010001494.1:0-10688 GCA_014805445.1 Diplogasteroides magnus | reverse complement strand
CAGTGCAAAATGATATGAACCCGATATCCAGACATCGCCACATTCAATTTCTTCAGCTTCTCACATTGAAAAAAGAATAAGAATAGGCGTCGACAGATATCGATTCCATATAAAGCGCAGGGCGGAAAGTACCTGATATGGCGACTCGGGCGGGCCCATAATGGTTGCCTGCCAGTGGAAGAGATCATCTCCGACGGGACCCGCACTGCACTGAGCGGGTGGATCACGTCCCAAATCCTGCAGCTCCTGAACATCACCACTTCATTTCAGGAAATCCACACATCAATTGTCATCCTCCGAAAGAAACAGCTACATAATTGAATAGAAATATCCCATTGCAGGTATTCTCAGCACTGAAGGCTCCTAAAAGTGTCGGGTTATCATATTATGGCGTAGAAAAATCGCGAACTCATTAGTCATCACGTGCAAATCGATATAACGCATTTTGCGTTTCCTTTGTGAGGGGAGACAGCTCGTTACACGCAATTCAACCTAACACATCCCACAGACATCACACTGTTGTTTGGAATCCCCAACAAACCTTCTGAATACGCTTGAGGGCCATGTCTGTTGTGTGAAGGGTTGGTTGGACGTCTCCGAAACCTTACCGACCCTGAATGAGCAAATTTTCAATCTACAATAGGTATGCAAAGACAGATACCAGTACTTTTTTTTTGCTTCCCTACCCTAGTATAAACGAATAAAAATAAGTCCAAACCGTAAAAAAAGTCCACAGCTTTCCCGTGCTCGTTCCAAACTTCACGCGGAAGTGCACCTCGTTTGAATCCTGAAATACAAAAATATTAGCAATTAACAGTTGTAAATACTAGTAAGGACTAAGCGACAACTGGTAAAGCGGAAAATCCAACCTGTCCAACGACTTTGAGCTTGATGTGTTCGCTCTGGCCACCTGCAGCAGGGGCATCACCAGCCTGCGCAGCTGAATTCTCAGCGTCCCTCATCCTGAATGTTTGGATAAATATAGTTCTGGAATAATGATGATTCGGAAAATTGATCACGGGAATAATTGCAAGGCAAACGAACAGAAATTTCATCACTGCAATAATTTTAGTTCCCTCAAGCGATTCAAAGGCTTTTTGAACGTTTTGTCCCAAATATGCGATCAAAACAGCAAAGAACTATATTATGCTAACAAATTCTCAAAGGTATTAGCAAGCATCACCTCTGAATAAGCTTGGAATTCACGCGAAAACAACATACAAATGTTTTTGCGGGAAATTTTTAAATCTAGCACATTTCAACGCACTTGACGTTCGGAACGGTGTTCCACTTGCTTCAAATAGGGTCAATGTATACACGCGAGCAATAAAAACCCTAACAAACTAACACAAACGGCAAGAAAGGAAAAATACACGGCACAAAAGGCAGAAAAATTTCGAGCGCGAAAAACTTGGCCACGCGCCAAAAAATTTGGAATGTACGGCTACAAGAGGAAAGCAATCCGCGCGGGAGTACGCGTAGTGCGAAAACTTTTTTTAAAGGGCAGTTGAGTATTCCGTCCCTTGAACTCTTTATCGACATCTGTACAGACAAGACAATAATGAACGAATGGCATCTGGCAATACACCCAAACGAGAAGCAACGATGTGTTAACCTGTGACAACTATGGTTAATTCTTATTATCTAGAGTGTCGCTAATGGTAGTTACAACTCCCTGTATGTTTTACAGAATGACTATTTTCTATTATATGTTGCGCAGTTCCAACAATTCCTTTAGGAAATGTGAAAAATAACCTTAAAAATAGTTATTCTAACATAAATCCTTGAATCTCTCTTCCGAACGGTCGCCTATGCGTTTTAGGGCCGTTCAGAGGGGAAAAGGAGTTTGGAATTCAAATTACCGACACTCTACTGTGCATTGGCTAAAGTGATTGTGTTGTGGAGGAGAAACCCGTGCCTCGATATTGGAAATAGTGGAAGGAATTCCACTAAAAATGCATCACATACGATATGAGGAATATGGTCCAAGCAAATAACTACAAACTCTTCTCTCCGGACAACAGAAGAGACGAAAATGACACCGAAAACGATGGATATTATACATTTGCTCCGCAGCAGTGCAAAGATGCCAAGAATGCAGTCATTTTTTGTGTCATTTCGTAATTGAGCTTGGAATGGAAATTCTCATCACAATAAAACAATGAATACTGCCCTTGAATTGTTTTGAACCTCTTCTTTTTACACTCTCATGTTAGAGTGGTAATTGAAACTTCCTAATTGGAAGTGAGAAAGAGTTTAGTATGCTGGAAGGGGTCATGAAAGGGAAAGTTGTGAAAGGTAAATAGTCCTCATCCGTAAAAGGATGATCGTAGGATGAAATGGTCTGATAAGTCAAAAACAATCAATCTACCGACCTATGCAATGAGGTAAGGTTATGTTATCCTTTTGTCTGTCGGCTAGACATGGTCCAAGTCCTACGGGATCGCGAGGGATTGTCTTAATTTGAATCCATATCCAGAAGAAATTTAGATTATATGGTATGAATTATGTGTGAAGACCTACTGAAGCTCGCCTACTGGGATATCTAATGGTAATTCTGGGCCGTTCTCCTATGGTACAGGTACGATCGAATATGACACACGATGAAGTAAGCCTCGATGACGACGAAGATCAGTGGAAGCACTCTGAAATGAGATCATTTGTTAAGTTTTGGCAAAGTGCCAACAAATTTGCACAATCGATTACCGAGAGACGATGCAGTAGATCAGCGTCATCTCTGTCTCCTGAGCTTCGCTGTAGAGGGTGAGGAGAAGGACGGCGATCACACCTGAATAGGAAGATAATTATGTTCACAATTCGACTCAAATGAGCAAATAATCAAACAAACTCTCATGCGATGGCACTAAAATTTAGAAATCCAATTTTTTGCAGTCTAGGAAATATCTCACCGATTTGCGCGAATAGGCAGACAAAGGCAACGAAGATGAAGGGAAGCATGAGACGATGGATTCTGAATGGGAGGATTATTCATGTAAACTGAACTGAAAGATATTATCTTTATATTACTCTTGAAACGTATTCAAAATCATGACCTATGGTCAGAGAAACGACGAAATAGTATGCAAGTTGGAGAGAGCGTAGGACGAAATTGGGAGAGGGTTCGTGCTCGGGATATCAGTTCAGTTTACATGCATAATACACTTTTCAAGTTGAACAGCTTCATGTTCAATGCATTCATTTTAAGATTCCACAATGAACAAAGTACAAAATATACACATGAATATTATATAATATGTTTTAAAAAGTTTAGTCTAGATAGAAGAGTAATGAAAAGCGTCCCACTTTCTGACTGTTCCCACTACGAAACACACTCCAGAGATGATGATGGCAAGGAGGGTTCCGGAGAGGAAGACTGAAATCGACTTGTTGTCATGACATGATGTACCATAGTGCAATTGAGAAAATTCAAGCGATTGAACACAGTCTACAGCTCAATAAAAGAGCTAAAGTAGCACTTATAACAAAAAGATGAAGTTATGTATTTGCTCCATAATGGTGAAATGGCCGTGATAATGACGTCCACTTCGCCATTACGGCGTTAACACTCATGGCGCTTTTGTCTGTTGACCACAAGGAAGGCAACTCACAGCTTACAACTCTACATGAGAGAAATTTACATGTAGTTTAGATTAATTCTGTTATAAATAGGTATAAACAAGGGATGAAGTACGCCAAGGACTGTGCGCCATAATAGTGAAATTGACGATTTCCTCATGACAAAGATGGCGCATCTGTCCACTTCACTGTTATGGCGCAAATGTCAGTGCCGCTCTTGTATCGCCCGTAACTTTTACTACTCACCGACAGACTTGGCGGGGTTCTCGAGATGCTCCCATCTCTGTCCCATCCACACGTAAACGAATGCTGCGATTGCGACTATGAGCAGACAGAAGATGATACAGCCGATAAGTGAGACTGAAAGGAGACATTGAAATGGTTCGTTTTCATTGCTCACAACTTTTTTCGCTGAAAAACAGTCAAAAATGTAGAATGTAAGGGCCCATTTTAATGTTCGCTTCAAATAGTTCGTTTTCATTGTTTCCAACAGAATCGATTTCATACACAAATGCATATGTTTTTACTAGTTTTATATATTTCTAATGGCATGATTAATCAATGAAAACCCGAGCAAATGCCCCCCTCGGGGCATGTTCTGTCGCCCATTCCCTTTTTCAAGAGCCATACGATCGCCGCGTAATGATCTTTTGTCATGTGCGCGTCGGACGGTTCGAGATTCACAAGGCTTATGCTCTCAGTACAACCTTGGGACTTTGGGTTTACAGAAAGGCCGGCAACCAACACATGGCACCATTTTGTTGACTATTTGTTCTGCTTATGAATTTGCTAGTGATACCACATTTGATGGTTCAGCAAGAGCCCCAGGGAATTACTAGAATTGATGAATTTTTACCGAATGTAGAGATTCAAAAGAATCCCTTGGAGACAGTCTACATACTTTAGCATTTTTAGAGGCCAAATTATAGTCTTTGGACAATTCATTTTGCTCTCGAAACGCTCCATATCTTCGAACCTCTAATCCTAGAAAGAACAACCGGATGAGACATCAATGACTCCCATTCGATCCCTAATTGCTCAAAGGGGAGAGCTCTAGGTGTCACTTCCTCTTTGGGGAGTTGGGGTTTGTTTGAGGTGCCGCACCTTCGATTCTCCCTCAGGGGGAGGCTAAACATGCGAGAGAGGGGCGATGAATAAGAGAGGGGAAGATCAAGAAGGAGGAAGAATGGAAATAGGGAAAGATGGAGGGATAGCGCTATCAATTTCAGGATCATTTCCTGTTTTCTAATTGCTGTACTAGACAACGCCAAATAAACGCCACTGTCATTAAATAGAATGCTTATGCAGACAAAAATCCTTGATTGACGAGGCACACAAAAAAATTTAGGTGTAGAATTTATATGATTACTATGTCCCTCAATAAAAATAGATTCCCGTCAAAATTGCATGGTTCTGTTTGCTCTCATCATTAGGTATGGAATGCAGATATCAATCATATCAATTGACGTTTTCTACAGTCAATTACAAGGTCTATGTGGAAATTCCAACCATTCTGCATTTGTTGCGGCCATAGTTTCAAAAACTGTAGTAAAGTGACTTAATCAATCGTCTGATTTTCTCGGGCGGTTGTCTACCGAACGTAGAGGCAACCGCTCCGCGGATACTTGACGAATGAGGAGTGCACTTTACTACAGTTTTCGAAACCCCACGTTCCGGTGTTTTGCGAAATTATCGATTGCTTATTCAGAAACCCTAGACATTCGGTATGTATCTTATCTACTTGTTATGTTTCCGGAAGTCATGTAATTCGCACAAATAAACGATTGCAGATGTGTTCTTTTCACTTGTTAATCTTATCTGTTGACTGGAATGTTGTTATTGACTGTAAGGGTAGGGACTACGGAACATATTACAGAATTGTCTAACCTCCCCAATCTCTTTCGAGCGGTCGTCTATAAGAAATGAGAGACGACAGCTCCGATGAGAATGGGGAGATTAGAAATTCCGTAATGCGTTCCTTAGTCAAGGGGTGCAAAGAATCAACAGATGACTGGTTTTGCACACCGAGACACGATAACACAAACATGTATGCAGTTGAATGACTAACGATTGCCCCTTCGACCTTGAGCGCCGATTGAACACAATTATCTGCCTATCCACAGGGCAATAATGTCAATTTGATTGATGCTGTTCTCGTCATTCACGACGGTAAAAAACCCGCATTTCAACCAACAACCGAAATTATAAAAAAAGGGTTTCAAAAACGGTAATTTTATGCGAGAAAGTGCATATCTTCGAGGAGCTTTCATGCGATGGACAATTGAGAATTATATGAATGAAAAATGCACCAAATTATCGTTTGGAAACCCTTCTTGGAAATGGACAAAAGAATATTCACCTATTTGTACTCTGCAGCCGCATAGGGACAGAGGGAATGGAGCAGAAGGAGATCTCCTAAAAACGGTACTTCACTCATTTCATTCTCACCGAAATAAAATTTGGCACAATGCCAAGAAAAGTTGCAATACCCACTCCGGAAAAACCGTCCCTATTGGGTCAATAGGGCCGATTCGAGTGAAATTTTGGCACATTGCCAAGACGCTAACCTCTGAAACTTGGGCATTCGGTCCGTTTGAAAGTGGTCCGCGAGTGACGGTAAGTTCATGCCTGAACACTATCATTAGGGGGATATTTACGTGGTAAGAGGGGTTCTTGGAATTGGCAATATTTACTTGGATACAGAGGCTATGTGTACAGGGGAAACGGCAATTTTAGAGTTCTACATCCAAAGGCGAACTCGTCGATGTTCAGGATTTGGGAACGCATTATGGTTATTTCTAACCTCCCTAATTTCTTCTGAGCGGCCGTCTATCGAAATGAGAGACGATCGCTCCGATGAGATTGGGATGGTTAGAAATTCTTCCATAATGCGTTCCCTGCTCCGAAGATAGTTTCTAATATGAAGGGTTTTCTCGGCCGGTGTAAATAATCACGGAAACAACCGTCAGACAATCACGTAAAACAATTGACCAAGGGAGGTTTGTACTTAATTTCTCCAGTAAGCAACTCGAATTGCCTCACTCTTTCCTCCCGGCAACTCGACGAAGGCACTGTCGCACGACAGAAACTCCACCCTCTGTTGGTCGGTGGTGGCGGCGGACTGAATGTAATTTCCTTATTTTCAGACAATTTTATTAAATTAAACTATATTCGGTTGAACTAAATGAATCTGAATACGCGTAATAGATTGTTGACAGCAACGAGGTGGTTTGAATGAATGACATTCTTATTCAATTATCTACCTGATTGTACGAAGGTGGCAGTGAGGGCAGTGCATCACCGGCCATTTTGAACTAAAAACAGTACCATATCAACAATATTTTCGTAGCGAAGAATGAGCGCTGCATTTCGAAGTAAACGTGAATAAAAATCGAGACATCGAGGGAAAAATTCAGGTTCTAAAACTGAAATTATATGCATTTTTCATTGGGATCGGAGATGTTGTCTCTATATTCGATAAACAACCGCTACGCAGAGACGAATGAGAAACACATAAAATCCCCCGTTTTAGAAACTCCAGGAAGAATCACGAAACTCGCAAAACATAGATAGATGGCCATGTGAGCAACTGACTCATAACCGCAGAAGAAGAGAAACAATCGTATTATTCGCACAGTTGCGGGCCAAATCCTTCAAACATTGACCGGCTTTGTATTATACACGGGACGCGAGCCTCTCTCGCATGCCACCTAGCACCTATAATATACCCAGATACCCATACAGTAATAAAATTTTAAAACTATATTTGGATCTCAAGGGAGGGCTCAGAACTATAGGTATTAGATATGTAATACAAGGTCATGTCTCACAATTCTCGCAACATGCGTACCCAACCAACACGGCCCAAGTACACACAAGGTATTGCACTACAAACAGGTAGTGCATGTCTGAATCTGACGATAGATCGTACTGAGAATATTATTCAAATTCACACGAATATTGTGAGCGGTATGGACGCTTCTATCATGATCTTTCATGAATTATGAGAAAGATATTCAATGAATCGGTAGAATATCATAGTATTTTCTTGGGAAAAAGCCAGTGTAATTTACTGAATATGGAATAGATTCAGAAGGGGCTCCCTTGATCATATTGTTCAATAAAACATTCAGTGAAAGGTAACTACTAGGGTGGGGAAAGAAAGAAAGAAAGCGCCCCCGCGCTTTCATTCCACGCCGGGCAAAAGAAAGCGCTTTCTTTTCCCGGTGCGAAATGAAAGCGCTTTCTTTTTCATTACTGTCATCTTGTCTGAGTGAATAGAAAATTTCAGAAAATTATTGACATGCATTAATATCACTCTACGAACGTTCCTTTACGATCTACTTGATTTTTTATGCCTTTGTTTGCATTTATGACCATTTAATTTCATACTGTAAAAAGAAAGCGCTTTCTTTTGCCCGGCGTGGTATGAAAATGATCAAAGCGCTTTCATTTGCGCTTTCTTTCTCCACCCTAGTAACTACCGATAAAGTCTAAAATGGAATACAGAACAATAAAAAAGATGAAATATGTGCAAAAATGGTAGATAGACAATTTGTCTACTCTCACATTCACCTCTATTCACCGTCCCTTTTACTCTCATTCCACTCTCGATTGTGACTACAATTCACCTGCCCCTCGAGAGTGTCTGGTATGGAAATGAATGCCCCTCTTGTCCCCTCTCTTCTCTCTACCTAAGCTTGGATTTTGGCAGTAGGCACAATGAACAAGATGGAAATCGACCTCATTTGAAGGTTAGCTGCTCCATGGGCATTTACGCTGCAAAAGCGAAGTATTTAAATGCTCTTTCGCCTCTGATGTTGAGATACGAGGAAGAAACGGAGACAAAAATTGTCCAATATCTTTAAAATCAGCTCATTCCACGACCATTCCAAGAGATACATAGCAAGTAAATAATCAGGAGCACATTAGCAAAACTACATTTACTAGGAGATGGAGTACCTAGATAGGATACGAAAGGCAAAGGTGTGCACAAAGAATGAAAGGAAGAGAGTTGAATGTAAGAATGAGTCGGCTCAGGGCGTTGGAGGCAACCCGGTGAGTAAATCTCTATTGTGGAAAGGCAACCGAGCGTGTGCAGGGACAGGGTTCGTATCACTCGCTGAGGGGTGGGGACTGTTTAGAGTTGGTAGTTAGACTACGAGTTCGGTTATGTTTCACGGATACTTTATCTTGACTATTATTGCTTCCGTGAAACATAACTAAACTCGTAGTCTAACTGTCGACCAGTTCTTCTATCACGTTGTTGGTAATCTTTGTAATGATCAAAGGTCAGTGAGGGAGCAATAAACCATCAGATGAGGAAAAGCCACACTTTCTCTATTTGAGCGGTTATCCCTCACAATCAGGAGGAAATAGTTGGAAAAGTCAACATACAGGAGCGATTTGGATCATTGATCTACAATTCATCTCACAGGTTACAATTTGATATCAAGAGGTGGAAAGCCATGAAGCTTGAAATGCCAAAGCAGATTGAAGAAGCGAAAATGCTTAGGTCATTTTTTGTATTCAGCGTTTGTAGTCAATTTCCAATACGACTGCCAATGCATGCCGTCCATACACATGGGCGAAGACTCAATGGGGCGGATAGCAGTTCCTCTTCCTGACAGGAAAGGAATGCCCATAGTGGCCATTCATGAATGAATGACAACTGCATGGCCATTTGCCCCCCATGCGGTACTTGAACCGTGAAATGGCCTGTCCACCATTGTGGCCCTCAACCTTGAATGAATTATACGACTGCCAAGCCTTCTGCTGGTAGGTCGATGGATTCAATAGTTCGGAAGAGCAGATGTTAGACTAGTCGTACAACAAGTGGAGTCACTATTCATGAGTCCAAATTAGAACGAAAAATATAGTAAGCCGTTTTTTGACAGCATTTATTGACAGCCGTTTTTTCTAGCAGTCTAACTTCATTCCTAGAGGTCGTCGCTCACTTCGCAGAGACGACCGCAAGGAATAAAGTAAGACGGCTGTCAATAACGTCTCGATATGAGAACCCTACTATGGATTACCTCTTCAATGTCAGAGGCTAGAGCCCGGGAGGATTGGCTTCTCTTGGCATATGGTGGGTACAACCGCCATATAATTCCTTCCCCCATGTGCAAAGGCTCGATGGAGCGAGAAAAATGCGGAGAAATGCGTCATGAGACGATTCATGAGGTGTGTGCACGCGATACCAGTGAATTATTGTTGTCTTTTCCTGCTTCACTGCCTATTTAGGAAGACCTCCAGACCCTACAATCATGATCACAACATGATTCATGGTCGTACTATTGGTCTTCCCTTAAATAGGCCAAAAATAAGGAAAAACCAACAGATTCCGGGGAATATTATCGCGGAAGAAGGTTGAAAACATACATGCTGATAGAAGCGACCGTATTGATGAAAGGAATGACGACAAATGATTCATCTTGGGATACTGGAAGGGGGATGATCTCTCAGAGAAGTCCGTGTCTCATCACTGAGTGAGATCAAAGAAAGACAAAAAGAAGCAACTGATCTCATCAGTGCATTCTAGTCGGCAGTGAACAAACAGTGAAAGAAGAGAAATTGAGTGAAAGGCAAGAACGCCATGGACATGAAATGGACAGCTACAAAAGATAAAGGTGTTCTCATATCAAGCGCATGCGCTGCAGAGGGGTATCTGCTGAGGCAGTTCCTAGCATCCTTCATTCCAGGGCCGAATTTTACAACATTGCACCTTTACGGCGGAAATGTTCATGACGCTCTTGTCTTTACCGCGAGTTGATAGCTGCAAATTTAAGTAAAATACAAAGAACAGCTCTCAGGGACAGTAGTCCATCACTAACAATGGAATGGTCAAGACCGGTCTCAAGGTTTTTGATCCTACTATGTATTTTTCGAGAGCCCTTGACGAGTGAAGAATAAAACCACCTTTAGCTAATCCAGTGGAATTTTTTTAAAGAAGATATGGAATTAAAATACCGAAATTTTGGTGAAAAATGCAATCTTTGGGATTTTCTACAGCGAGAAGCAGGCTTCACTGAGGGACGTGCATGCTCGCAATGGAGAGTACTCAAGTAGTATGATTTTTCTGATTTTTACTAGACTTGCTGGTTAAGGCATAA
>JACMIF010001493.1:10778-23368 GCA_014805445.1 Diplogasteroides magnus | reverse complement strand
GTTGTGCTCTCGGACCATCTTGACTATGCTCTCAATTCCAAATTTTCTCAAAGCTAGAGATAACGAACATGCTAAACCGGCCAGTGCAGTATATTTGTGGTGCACTCTGGAATATAATATGCAGTGATCATTGTTATTCAAGCACTGAGAAAAATTGCAGAACAAAACATAATTCCGTCGGGTAATTATGGCGCACCCTGTATTTAAATGTCGTACATCCGAATCCACAGTGTAACAGAAGAAGTTCTCAGTCGCATAGTTTACAGCCAGTTGTTCTTCGAGAAATTCATATTCCTAAATTTGCACTTTTCCTCTGCAGTTCAACGTCTTACCGTGAAAATGTTCCTAATATGGAGCACGGGAAAGCCGGTGTTGGGATTTCGCGGAGGAAGAACCCTTGCCTAAAATCGTTTGAGTAGTGATTCTTGACATATTATGCATAGTGACTGAACTATTGCTTTTGCCTACCATGCGTTACAATTTCTTAGACGCGTTTTCCTTTAATAGGTGCTCAGAACGCTTCTGACTGCTTATGGCTTTGTTCTACGAAAATAGCGGAATTTCACGCCTCTTCCAAACACGTGATTTTTTTGGATCTTTGAATGTGGAGGCGAGCTCTTTTGCAATTAGCTAAGGGTGTAAGCAGTGGCGATTTCGTCGTCCAGTTGAAGAAGAAAAAAACTGTACTTCGCCATGCATTTTCAAAGAACAAATTACAGTACTCCTTTGTTCACCAGGTTGACTTCACTGGAGAGGGGGGCAGGACTAACTTTCAAAATACTATTGCGTTGCGATCTACTATTATCAGGGTGGTCTCAAAGTCTTTTCGTTTTTTTTCAAAACAATTTTTCATGTAAATTCAAAGAAACCAGGGGATTTTTAGAACTCATTCTACCTTCGTTGCATAGGCACGACTACACTATATAAAATAAGCGACTTGTCCCTTCACCTTCCTCTCTGAGTATGAATTTACGGGATCTTAAGCAGATACTTGGAACACCAAAAAGATCAGTGGTCTTTGAAGCAATTTTTCGGCTCTATTGTCGAAGTATGGTTCGATGGGAAAAGTATGGTCCCAAAAGAAGTATGGTCCGATCATATTCCCTGCTATTCCATGTAGTTACATATGCATAAACAGTTTTTCACAAAGTATTTTTTAATCTGCAACCAAAAAGTGAATAAATGAAGTCATAATTACAGTACAAGAAAATATGTCATAATTTATAAATCAAGTGCGAGTTTTTTTCCCGACTTTTACTGTTACATGTATACGGGTTCTGAGTAAGCGTTTGGTTATAGTTCTAACTGTAGTTTTACGTTTGGGATTACGTCTAATTGCAAGAGCGGTAGTGGTTGTAGGGGGAATTGTAGTAGTGGTGGTTGTGATTATGGATGTGATGGTGGTGGTGGCGCCAGACTCCCGACTCTGCCCAACTACAAAAAGGACGACATTTAAAAATAAGAAAGCGACCTCCACGAGGAATGCATATTTCTTAATTACATTCACTCGATGTGACATTTCGCATTTAAGTAATTGTATGACTAGATAAAATATCTTTTAGAGCAATCGAATCGTTAAATGTGCCTGAAATTTGTTAAAATCCGCAAAATAAACATGGGACCATACTTTTGTCATGGGACCATGCTTCTAGAACAGAGTATAAGTATGGTCCCATAAAACGCGATGGGACCATTCTTATTTTGGGACTAGAGTGGGTGGAAGAGGAAATTCTTATGAAAAACGACGAATTCATAGGAAATGTCTGACCGCTCGCAGTGAAAGACGGAAGGAAATGAGAGAGGCAGAATTCCTCCCTCATCCAAGAGGAAGGAATTGCCTCTACTCTCATTCCTCCTTGTCTCATGTAGCAAGATCGGTCAGACGAATTTCCTCTTCCACCCACTCTATTTGGGACCATACTTCTCCAAAAAGAGTATGGTCCCATATGGGACCATACTTCTCCCATGGACCATACTTCTGGATATGGGACCATACTTTTCCCATCGGACCATACTTCGACAATAGAGCCTTTTTTTCCACTTGTAAAAGTCGATATTCCCCATATTTACTGCCCTAGATAGATGATAGTTGTTTGAATATTATCTCCCAGAGCATGGACTTGTATCCCATTTTTGGCGTTTTTGCAGCGTCAATTTTCACGATATGGACATATTTTCCCCCAAATTTTTATCGCCGTTTTGCGCAGACATTTGATCAAGAGCTTTGCCTACTTTTATAATCTTATTCGTCTATCATTTTATGCGTTGCGCTAGACTATATCATTCACTTCCGAAAATGGACTGCATAATCAGCAGTGCTATTTTTGAAGGAAAACGTATCTTTCGGACTCCCTTGTCAAATACAAGAGTAGAACGATGACAGTATTATGTCATCGGTGTAATACCGGGCCCTACTACCATCCCTGGTGAGTGGTGGAATTAGACAACTCGAATCAACAAAACGGCAGTTGGCTAATGATCCTCATGTTGGTGTGTTTTTCGTTATATGTGCGGCTCGAGCATGAAAAAGACAAGTCTTCTTATTTTTTGAAAACAGAGTCAAAACCAAACAAAAAAGGTTTTGATAGTGGTATCACTGAAGTATAGATTCCGCACCGGTATCATGTGCGCGCTTTATCTCTGTGTCTGCAATGAATTTTTGAAGTCGGTGACTGATGGCCTGCCATTGTCACTTTGAATAGCCATAACTTTCTTATATTAAAACGCAGCTCCAATACAGAGTATTCTTTTGAAAGGGGGCTCTTCTTAATTAACGCCTTTGAATTAAATTATTCAACCATCATTTGTACTCCCATTGTAGAATAAAACACTAAAAATCGGGAAATGACGTTGAAACCTCGTTAGATTTGGCTTCAAAGCTAATGCACGAGACTGACTCGATTGATGAGACACCGCGTGGTTAAATGATGTATAGTAATCCCTGAGTTGATGCATGATACAAATAATTCACAAAGCAGTTAAACGTAGGCGAGCGCGGTAGAAATGATGCGGAAAAACAAATTAACTTTAAGACCACCCTAATACATCAGACTGTGAGCAGTTGAAACATATCCAGGGGTCATAGAAACGACGAAATCACATTAAAAATGTGAGAGATACGGTCAAAAAGTAATGAGCGTACTGGTTGTAAAAGTTCCGCTAGAATTTATAATATCAAAGAACGTAACGCGTTTTGAAAACAATTGTCCAGATAATCATGTATTACTCAATCTGACCTTTATGGCAACGCAGGTCATTTCACCATCGGTCAAATTTCGCATTTTCACAATTTTCCTCCTGGCTGCCATGCTCTGAATATTCAATTATGGTGATGACGGAGGTTGAATCGTTCCTTTAAGAGAAAAATCTCTACTTTTCGGGAAAAATGAAGAACTGCCGAACAGGAAAACTCAAACTGTAGCCCGAGTCTTGAAGCTTTGTGCATGTGTATTAGGTTGTTCGGAAATTATCACGGTCTCTGTGAGAGAATCGACAAAAAGCTGTGGAGCCTGGTACAATAAATTCAAGATGATTCTATTGTCCATCTAGATTGGGTTGCAGGCATTCGTAAAAGATAATTTCTAAAATATGCAAAATGTTATGGCTTGTATTTGAGAAAATTCATTGTTCTCCAAAACGAAGAATCGACGAGACCTGAATAAGCCCTTATTTTGTGAGCATGACCAGTGCGAATGTATGGCCGGAGGGTACGGACATCGGTGCAACTGCATCGATTCACAAAAAAAAATCGAAGGGAAGACGCTTTTTTTCGGACCGAATTTCGAAGTGTTCATGTTTGTCAAGTTGTAGTTTTCGAACAAAAAGCGATAGGAACTCAAACAAAATTTTTTTATTATACCTAGGCATAGTACTTCAACAAACACTACTTAGATGGACAATAGAATCATCTTGAATTTATTGTACCAGGGGGTTGTTACCTTTCTCATAGAGCTCGTGTTAACCATCCCTTTTTGAAATGCACCCAAAACGTTATTTCGTAAGAATTGGAGTTATACTTCATAGTGGCTGGCCCTCATTATCAGTGCGAGGCCAAACATACTTCAAACTGCAAGGTGCAAAATTTGACATATGACAAAGTGGTACCGGATAAAAAATCGAATTATTCTCGCTCAGCGTCGAGTTTGTCAAAACAAAACAGTCATTGTAACTTCAGATACCTGTACTGCGAGCACGATAAAGTGCAGAAACCGCGATTGATACCTGTCCTACCTTTGGGCAATTTCGAAAAACTATAAATTAGTGGTTTTTGGGAATAAGAAAATGTAAAATATCAAAGGCTACAGGAAGCAATTTTTGCAGATTTCTGTGTTTAATTGCTCACTAATAAGAGACTGCACTGTTCTAAATGAATTAAAATGCCCAAAAAATATAATATACACTACTGGTAATAAGTATTGGCACATTTTTTTGGCCATAACTTTGCTCAAAGTTATCGAATCTCCGTGATATTTTTTTTGGGAATTCTCGAGCTAAACTCCCATAAAACCTGACAATGAGGTGTACCGGTCAGCATGGGGGCCGACATACATGGAGGCCGAATACATATGGGGGCCGAAAAAAGAAGTTCGGCATATTCAACAGTCGATATTTTTATCGCTTCTTCGAGCAGCTAAATAACTTTTCCATTTACTACGGTCATTGGATGCCGATGCTAAAAATTACAATACAGAGGTTCCGTTTCGGGTAATAGAAAGAATTTGTAGAATATCTGAGATGAGAAATGTGTTGCAGTAAAGGCGAGAAAATTCCCATTCAGAGATTGGCGAGTGAGGTGGATGACCAGGCCAAAATATGACGAAGTCCGAGAAAAGGTGATGCTCGTGATACCATGTTTTCTCGACGGGAATCGATAGAGACTGTCAAAGTAAGCATTTTTCTTGATGTCACTTTTCCTGAATATTTAGAAAAAATAGACGATTTGAATTTTCCTGTTCGTCACTACCCTGAAGAGCGGGTATTCTCTTAAATCATTTCACCTTCATGTAGTCCTTATCCCCGTCGAAGATGCTCTGACAGCTGATGTTTTCCCATTTGTTGTCCCTGAGAGAACGTGGATTTTATTTTGAAGAAAATAATTCTCAATATGTTTCAGCGCACAGTAGTTTATTACCTGTAATGTTGCGGAAATTTCCGTTCTTTAATCGGAATACGTGTGATGAGAACGACCAGAATGAAGCAGGAAAGAAGGACGAGGAAGCCTCGGAGAGAAAACTTAAATATAATGTTACCAGAATATCTGAAATGCACGGTCAGTATTGATTGATGACGTCATCAAACAAACACATATTATTCTATAGTTGAGATCTTTTGTAGGACCAATTTTCAAGAGGAATCAAATATCCGTCCATGTATTAAAGAACTTACATTTTTCTTCAGGAGTTTAGACAGTCGCATCTCCCAAATGAAATGCACCGGCCGCTCACAAGAAGAACAATAGATAAAGTGAATGAGATGAACAGTAAAGGTCGAACTGGAGAGAGAGAGAGTTTTTGTCTGTGTAGTCTAATATTCAAATTCGTTTATACAAATTCGAAATGACGAAGACTATGCATGGCAGTGTCCTCGAATCGACTCACAAAGTGCATTTATTCTCTCCAACCGTTTTCTTGTGAGAGAAATCAGAGAACGAATCATAGCATTACTAATCCGTTCATGCGAAATTTCATTTTCTTTGTTGAAAGTGGACGCTTAAGTCAGTTTGATGAGTGCTCATTTACTGTCCGGGGGAACATTCCAACGAATGGGTGAAAAAAAGATTGTGCTCCGATAATGCCGGTTTTGCGTGCGAATTAAAATTTAGAGTTTTCGCGAAAAATGGAAAATGGTCATATTCGTATATGCGCCGTGAGCGTCCTATTACCGTACAAACAGAATAAAGTGTCTTTTGTTCAATAAAACAATGAGTTTGTCAAATAAATGTCTTATTCGGTTGCTGTACGTGGGAACTGTAAGAGAAGGGTACGGTATTCCTTTCCGGATCTCCCTCGACGATTGAGGCCGAATTAAATACAGTATTCCTTTCACGGCGTCCGTTAGTCACGTGCGTTCGTTCATCACGCTTTTTTGCGAAAACCTCTTCAAAATAGTTCTAGAGACTCGAACCAAAGACTATTGGATCCTACTCGGCGAGACAAGTTCAAAAATTGAACTTTGGTCTTTTGATCTCAAAACTTCCGTCCATTTGGCCCAGTTTTCACTCCACGGGGTAATCGATGTGGAGTCCACCTCCTCTCCCTACGCGCGCCCTTTTTGAACGCGATCTGACACACTGACACCGGTTTGAGATATCGATATGATTTTTTGGAAATTGACTTTTGCAAACTTGTTCTACGTCTGAGCCATATTTGAATGCGATTGGACCATTTTGAAAAAAAATCGTTTACGGTCCCTAGCTCCTTGCAAATGACTCGGCGTCCGAAATTTTCTAAGTTTTTGCTTCACCAGTATAGCGGTAAAGTCTATTCAATATTTCTTTCCTGAAACAAATACTATGCCTATATGGAATTCTATATGGAGAAGCCAAATCCGGTGCTATCTCATCGGCCAAAGTGGTAAATTTTTACAGGAAAAATAGTCGAAAGTTAAAAAATGCCAAAAATATAAAATTTGCAAACATTACCATACCTCAAAATTGAATGGCAACATCGTCCATGTGACCTCTAACACCTCTAAACATTGCAGCAATGCCAAATTCCACCATTAGTGGGAAAATGACGAAAATGGCCTGAGGGCGCATTAAGTCAATGCAGGATTTTCATGCAAAATGAAGCACATCATCGTGATCAGCGTGGTCGATATAGTCAGAAAAATGTGTTTCCTCACGATTTGCGACTAGTGCTGTAGCACCCTCTGGTCATTCTCCACTCTCTCAGAAGATTCGTGTTAAGATACAATGTCATCCTATTCAGCAATAATGAGCGCTGTGGTCTAGTTTACATTATACATGAAAAATTTCAGTTTTTTTTAGAAAACTGAAAGATGAGATATCAGAGGGAATTTATTTGGTCAAACACTTTTTGTCTATAGTGTGCTTCCATCTTAAGGAGAAGTTTCCACATGGTGCATCGGCCGGGAATTGGACAACGTGTTACCGTGCCATCAAAGTCCCTCGTGACAGCTGTTGTTCCCACTCAAAATTTAGCTCAAACAGGGCACTGTTCTCTTGTCGCCCCGCGTGGCCAGTTCTCTGAGAGTCCCTCGTAGCAAATGACTTCCCCTTTCGGCGGACAGTCTCATTCGTGTCATTGGGAACAGTTCTGCCTAGTGATGCAAGAATTTCCCATTCGTGATTCTTGTGGACAATTCGATTAGCATTCACTGGTGAACTACCCATTCCTATGCCTTGAAGATGTCTTCTTCATCTTCCTTCCTTGAAGATTCCTAATGTCTTCCATTCTTCTTGCATCCATTCATCTCCTGTCGCCTGCCTTTCCCACCGACGGAAGGAACGATCAATTGATCGCAGACATAAGGCTTTCATTCTTGAGACAAAGCGGCATCTCTTTATTATATCGCTGCGCCTCTCCGATTTCTCTTGCCATCTAATCTGTCTAATCGGTCTAATCCGTAAGAGCAATCCGACTCATCTGAAAGTGTGAGGAAAAAAGAATGAAGAACAGATAAAACAAAGGATAATACAGTTGCAAAGCAGAGAACTAGTTTGTTCGGAATATTTCCATTACAATCTACTGACTCAGAGCTCTACCACTGAATTGATAAAGCAATGTCATTTCGAATCATTTTGAATCATTTGCAGTAATCAGGCACGCAGTAACACAAAACATAAATTTATCGATAAGGAATAGTTACGCAAAAATTTACAAGGGTGATTTCCACAATTTCTCGACAAAATCGGGGACGCATTGTTCTGTCGACCGTAGTTCCTTTTCAGATAGCCATTTGTGTCTCTAGAAAAAATATTTTAAAGAAGCCGTCCTGGGAAATTCTGGGCAAGGTATTCTAAGAACATAGCGTTGATGAGCAGTTTCAATTGTAAATCTATGAATTTTTATTAATTTTCGGAAATATTTTGAACGGATGTAAAGCTTCCTCAAAGTTACGACATTGTTGTGAACGGGATATCGATAATCTGTTTGCCCTCCCCTTGAGAAACCTTTACCAGAGGCACATCATCCGCGCGGCTAACAATCCAGTTTTTTCTCTTCAAAAATCATAGGTATGCACTAGCATCTTACTTGCAAATATATTTTATACCATTTACATCATCGTTGAAATCAAGCTAACCAGTTTGTTCGAATGAAGGTCCATGCAAAGTTTACACAGCCCTTTGTTATCCCCTTTGACCTTCTTGTACTTTTTGGTCCATGAAAAGTACCTGCAACAGATTGTATTTTCCTTTCCCCTGGAAAAGTTGATTCGCAAGACTGCAAATATACGAAGAGACAACGGCGATAAAAAAAAACTCACTGTCTGTACAACGTTTCGTCGCTCTCCACTTTCTTGATGTAGGAGACGAATTGATCGATTGAAGAGAAGTCGTCAAGGGCAATGAAGGAATCAGAAGGAAGGACACTTCGAACGATGCGACGAGAGAAGACAATTGGGATCATCAACTTCTGAAGGGAATATCATCAGATGACTAGCCTATGGACGGCTAGAAAAGGGCGGTTGTCAATATAAGTTTCGTAGGACGATCGCTAGTATGTGACAACAGTATCCACTCAATTTGGTTCGTTACCCTCGAATTTACTTCGCAATTATATGCATATAAACAAGATTTATGAGTGAAAGTGTGTAAGGATTCAATAATTCTTCCCCATAATAACTCTACGTCTTCCTCATACTTATCCCGGTTTCGCAGAATGGGTGCCCCGTTCGAAAACTAACGTCCAAACACGATCAGATCATCAGTGACCATTCCGAAGTTGTAAATATGCCGTTGGGTGAATTTGAAGTCGCTTTCGCTACCTAATTTCTTAAAGGAGCTGTAGCACGAACATTTTCGAGTATAGGGTGAAAGCGTAGATAGATAGGGACAGACATGAGAAGTCGAATGACACCATTCCCATGTTTCACAAATGATTCTACGACGTTTGATGAAGCTCGAAAGATACTGGGTACGGTAGATAACGGGGTGGGGAAGAGGTCGAGAGACAAGAGGACTGATGAGAGACAGACATACAGCGATCTATCATTGCCAACCCTATGTCTCGTCTCTCTCGGGGAAGGGGTCTATGGTAGAGGAGAGCGCGTGGGAAGAGAGAGAGTACAGAGAAATCAGACAAATTTATTGACACCTCATTCTTGTCGTGGTAGGAGTCAAACTGTTCAAATATGAATATTTTGAGATTGCATTTAGAACCGACGAAATTTTTTTGTGATGTAATAGCTATGTTTCTATGGTGGAAAGACACTAATTTGATCGATATGACCGAAAACAAAGTTCGTGATACAGCTCCTTTAACATCGCCAATTTCGTCGGATTGTCTTTTTAAATAATACTTATTCCCACCTTTATATAATATTTGTAATGGGATACCGTGAGTCGAAATGCCTTCTCAGTCACGTAATCTTCACAAACAGAGTTTTCCAGGGCGAGGTAGAATTTGTGAGAAGCTGAAATGAAGGATTCTACCAGGGGTCCTAAATCTGTTATTTTGTTATTAGTCTTCTTCGCAGAGCATTTCTCTCTCCGGTATAAAATCGCGCGGCGGAGAAGAATATGATAGATTTACCGATGTGGAACTTCTAGATTCGTCACTTGGATCAATTAGCTGTTTTTGAGCATTCGAAGCAACATCGAAGAGGAAAAAATCCCGTAAAAATTGATTGGAATATGAAGCTAACCTTCAAGGGCCAGTTCCTGCTCTGCGCTAACTTTTCCAGAGAAGCAGCCACCACTAAATTGCAGAAATGTGTAAATGTTTGTCGGAGCATTTATTCATTGAACGTCCGAAAGAGACGAAAGAAAAATCCACTTTTTTAGCGATTTTTCAACCCACTGTGTATGCTTTTCTAGCTAATGCGAACCTGAGGGTAATGTTCAGCCTAAGCTTCAGTTGATCGATAATCAATCCTCTCTTCGATTGAGCGGTGCAATAGGACATAATGACCAAAATAGATTGATTTTTTCTTGCCAGAGCCTTCTCCATCTAAATGTAAAATGATTTTTTCAGTTCATAGTCGCACCATTCCCCATTAAAGGAGCTGTACCACAAACTTTTTCGAGTATATGGTGAATACTACTTGACCGCTATTTGATTGGGACTAACGTGAGAAGTCGAACGACACCTTCCTCGCCTTTCGCGGGCGTTTCTCTGATTTTTGGAGAACACAACAATTGTTTGTTGTCTAACCATGATGTTTATATGCTATTCAGAGACAAATCGACCGTGAAAGACTAAGAATAAGTTTTTTATACAGCTTTTCTAAAGTGTATGATTATAATAGGCCTATGTATTAGATTGTTGCATAAGTATTGTAGTACTTTTATTTCTTCTTAAATCTTTGGATTGGACAGCGACAGTGTCTAACCACCTTGCTAATAATAGCCTGCATAGGAGACGTTTTCTCAGAAAGCTGAACAATGTTGTTCTATGCCTTGGCACAACGGCCAAAAGGCGATTCTGTCGATTTTGCCTAAAAGTTGGTTAAAGGTACTTTCGAGGATGGCGAACAAAACTGCGCTTCCATAATTTTGATAAGTGACGTCATTATCGAGTTATGACGTCACCAACTTGACAACTGCCAATAATCAACTTTTGCAAATCGAATTTTTGACCCAACACATAACACATTTTATTAATCCTTATAAAAAATATGTAACTTTCAGTTCAACAGTTTGCGATATTTCCTCACTGATTCGAGTTAATGTCAAAAATCATGTTTTTTCTTCACTTTTTAATTTTTTCTCGAGAATTTGTTGATCAAGTACCAAATTAAAATGATTCGAAATGACCTCCAGAATTCCTGCTGCAAGATGGATAACTTTCAAATATCGATTTCTGTCTCCCCTAACCTCGAAAAGTTCACATTTATGTGTGCAACTTGCATATTTTGCTGTTCTGCCCATTATGTTTTGATGGGCAAGTGGTGAAAAGTATAAGACATGGCGAGAAATTATCAGATCTATTCAAGAGAAATCGCAAAAATAGGTTTGCACGACTGAGGATTCGAACCCAGCACTTCTTAACGCCAATAGTTGCACTTCTACTCCACTTGGCCATCAAAACATAATGGGCAGAGCAGCAAAATATGCAAGTTGCACACATAAAAGTTAACTTTTCGAGGTTAGGGGAGTCATAAATCGATATTTGAAAGTTATCAATCTTGTAGCAGGAATTCTGGCGATCATTTTGAATCATTTTCATTTGGTACTTGATCAACAAATTCTCTAGAAAAAAATTAAAAAGTGAAGAAAAAACATGATTTTTGACATGAACTCGAATCAGTGAGAACAAATCGCAAAGTATTGAACTGAAAGTTTATTATTATATGATGAGGATTAATAAAATGTGCTATGTGTTGGGTTAAAAATTCGATTTACAAAAGTTGACTAATGGCAGTTGTCAAGTTCATGACGTCATAACTCGATAATGACGTCACTTATCAAAATTCTGGAAGCGCAGTTTTGTTCGACATCATCGAAAGTATCTTTGACCAACTTTTAAGCAAAATCGGCGAAATCGCCTTTTGGCCGCTGTGCCAAGCTTTGTTTAACCTTCTGAGATAACGTCTCTTAAGATCCTGTACTAATGGATTTTGATTCAAAATTTTTGAAGTGTCCATGGGGCGCACTACCTTCTCATGAAAGAATCTGAATTTGATCAGCACTATCCTCACCTACGCTCTGATGACCCTTATTTGATTTATCATTGGGACCATTGTTCAGGCAATTATACTACTTTATTTAAATGCTCGTGGAGGAAATTAATCCGGCTAAATAAGTGCAGACTTTTTTCCAAAAAAAAGTCAAACGCCACACGTCAACAGACAAAACTTTTATATCTTTGTGATTTTTTAGGAGACTAATGAAAATATACCAATGACTTTCCGAACACCGCAAGTTAGTAGAGTCGCGTCTTATGTGATCGCATTGCGAATCACTGCCGCTCGCAACGCTACTTTTCGCAATGCGAACGCTCAGTGGTTCGCAATGTTATGGGGCCATGTTTGCAAAGCTACATCTGCTTTCGCATCTCCTTCTTGGAACAGTTGTTTCTTATATTGTTTGAAAATATATTTATAAGATATGTACATCAGGGGACAAGAAAGTTGCGCGTCGTTCGAACACGCATATCCTCCTCTTTTCTGGTGCATTCTTCCCGTTTCTACAGATTCGGACAAGAGCTGCTCTTCGAGAGCGAGACTATTGAGAGCTCTGGCTGCGATGGATCTGTACACAAAGATTAGTGGATAATAGAATTGTAAATATGGTTTCTAACACGTGTTCTGTGAGAAAGTTGATATGGGTCTGGTACCGGAAAAGTCGGAATATTTTTTAAAATCCCATAAAATAATCTTATACTATGCTAAGTAAAAGTAAAATTTTGAGGGCATCAGACAATCTTTATATACCGTATTTCTCGAGATATTGATCTTTGAACTTT
>JACMIF010001493.1:0-10678 GCA_014805445.1 Diplogasteroides magnus | reverse complement strand
TGTGGGAACGATTATCGATTATTCTAATGACCGCCCTCTCGGAAAGACGTGAAAGAGAATGAATTGTCCGACACAAACCCTACTGTTTGACAGGCTGTGCCGATAGGAATGAAGTTAGACGGGTAGAAATGAACGGCAGTAAATATCCGAGTCAATTCACGGTCTCTAGAAGGAATGCTACTATAAATAACATCGCTCTAATTCTTGGACTCAATCGCTGTGCCCACTTGGCGTAGTCGTTGAGTGCGCTGCTTGTCCGCACTCTTTCGGAAGCTCGAAACCACTTTTAGCGAATTTTTTGCTTAATTTTTGGTGCCTCTCTCCAGTAAAATTTTCAATTTTTTGGACCATGTCCAGTTTTTCTACCAACTCACAGTCGAGTCTTTGACGACCGGGTTCATATGCAGTGTGTGAAACATATTTTATTTCGGGATCACGAAATTTGCGCCCAGACACTCCTGTACAAGACACTTTATTGTTAGCACAGGACACTTCACCACATGACTTTTCCGCACAACTCATTACTCCGTTTCCATTTTCGTGAAATACTACCAACACGAAAGTTGATGATCTTGACGAAACGAACAACTTTGTTACGGCAAAATTGGCAATATTATAATGGCGCAGCCGCGAAAATCATCCCCAGTTTTATGGCAAGATTCAAATCGTCAATGAAATTTAAGTTTCTGTTAATGTTCTTCTTCATTCGTCACTGTTCCTTCCGGGAAGCCCTTCCCGGCGGGAACGCGATTTCTCGATATGATGGTATTATTGCCAGTATCTCGACGGATAATTTTTTTATAATAATACGATGTACACATGAAATTGTATCTATAGTAATTCTTTAAGGTATCTAGCTCAACATCCTGTCCTAATACCTAAATTCTTCGGAAATCGTCGAATGCGACGCGGACGCCTTCAAATAATAATAGTATCAACCTCTTCCTCGGTCCAGAAATCGCTAGGTGACGTATCGCCCACGATTTCACTCCAGTGTAAGTATGGAATGGGATAATCAGACTCGGCGTGGTAGGTCATCGAACGGTTGAAGTATCCTTCTGGTATCTGAAGTTGAAAACAACATGACTAATATTCTATGTAAAGCACATTTGATTAGTATAAAATGAGTTATACTTATAACGTTAAGACGCGATATTTATAAGACTGGACCCCTCTGTCACTACTTTGTCAAGTTATTTCGATCGGACTCAAATGTAGTGCGTTTTTATGCTTATCAGTACAGAAGCTACTGGTAGAATGGAGAGGTCACACATACCCCTAGTTTTTGATATCGAACCATATGTACTTTTGGAAAAGTCGATTTTCGTCCTTTTTATTTAGAAATTCATAACTTGGCCAATTCTAAAGATTTTTTGAAGTTCTTTTTTGCGTTCGAACCGCCATGAAATTCTATTTCTAATACTTGCCAAAGCTCCGAGAAGCTTCGTTATTGAGCGAAGTTAAAAGTAGAAACGTGAAAAATCGATTCCGCTCTGTTGCGAATAAACTGCCGTTTCCACATCTTCCCGGCCGATACCGCAACCCTGAAAATGCGGATTTGGATTAAAATCCAAATCCGCATTTTCAGATTTAAAAACCACATTAAGATAGGCTTTTTGGCAAAACAGCTACAGAGACGGGATTCCTAACTAGTAGTAGAGTCCTAACCCTAAAAAAACATAAATGGCCTTAAAGGGGCCTAAAGACACGGGAACAGAAAATCACGCATTTGTGGTTGCTATTTATAGGGGTTTCTAAGATCTCTTACACGGGGTATTATATATTCGCCTCTGTGTCCTGGCGCTTCATCGATCATGTAAACGAACAATTGTTCAACTGTGCTTCTCATCGGAAGAATCTGTAAAATATTTTTTTCTAGAATAAGCGAAAATCGTTGTGCAATTTAAATTATTAGGGTGTCCCAACAGTTCCCGGACTTTTTCTGTTTTCTTGAAATATCTCGACGTGGTTTGAGTTATGCAGCCAAATAACTATTGCATAAATATGTTCAGGTCCACACATGTTTACCATTAGTGGGCGATGACGTCACTCCTTCTGATGACGTCATGGTAGTCGTTTTCCCAACACCAATTTGACCCCCCAAAAACGATCTCGTGCCATAACTTCTTCCTAAGTTATCGAATATTCGATGTTAGATATTCTAAAAATAGGTAATCGTTTTCCGAACAAACCAGCTTTGTTAGGGCCCATGTACGCAATCCGCAAGAAAGTTATGGCCAAAAAACCTAAAAATTTCGACTCTTTCAATTTTGATTGGAGAGGCACAAAACTTGCCAAAAATGTAGAGGACCATAATAGAAAATTTTTGGTGCATAGAACTTAATTTTGTGCAAGTTCGTTCCGAAGTTATAGCAAAAAAGGAGTTTTTGTGGCGCGAAAATCGAATTTTTTGCTATAACTTCGGAACAAACTTCCACGAAATTAAGTCCTATGCACCAAAAATTTTCTTTTATGGTCCTCTACTTTCTTGGCAAGTTTTGTGCCTCTCCGATCAAAATCGAAAGAGTCGAAATTTTTAGGTTTTTTGGCCATAACTTTCTTGCGGTTTGCGTACATGTGCCCTAACAAAGTTGGTTTGTTCGGGAAAAGATTGCTTATTTTTAGAATATCTAACATCGAATATTCGACCACTTGGAAAGAAGTTATGGCATGAGATTATTTTTGGGGGGGGGTCAAATTGGTGTTGGGAAAACGACTGCCATGACGTCATCAGAAGGAGTGACGTCATCACCCGGTAATGTTAAACATGTGTGGACCTGGACATATTTATGCAATAGTTATTTGGCTGCATAACTCAAACCACGTCGAGATATTTCAAGAAAATCGAAAAAGTCCGGGAACTTTTGGGACACCCTAATATATCCACTTTGCGCATTCATTGCTCACAACGCTACCAAACATAGAGCAAACGGTTAAAGTAGCTGTCCCACGAACTTTGTTCTTCGTGTTCGGTGGTTCTGTGGGGTCTCAACATCACTTTAGCAAAGCAATATCTTCACAAAGAATTTTCTCGGCCTTCAGTCAAATGTTCAACTGTTTTGATACTCCACCTATTCTACGCATATTCTGTGAAGTACATGTGGCTAGCTGCATTTTAACACTTTTTGGCACAGTCTTGGTTTTTCGATCATAACTCTATGGAAATTGAAGATTTGAGCAATCGTCAGCCCAGGCATGTCGGGCTTTCATTTGCCTACAAGAATCAGTTGATAGTTGTATGATATATCTACTTCACTAAGAATGCGGCCAATTATCCAAATGTGTGGTCAGAAAATCATGGGTCTGCCAAGTTTGAAAGATCGCACCGGGGTGACTGCAGGGAGGGATAGGTATAGGAGGTGGCACTGGGCTGGGGCACATATAGGCATACTATGGTAGTAGTGGTTAGAGACCACGATAACCGTGTGGAGAAATATGGACTGAAAAGTGAAAACGACAAGATTTTCCGATCAACTTAATACTTGGTATACTTCCCTAAATAATTAACGATGCATAGTCGCTCGATAACTTTGCTCCGGGGAGCTGGGACAAATTTTTTATATGAAAATCATAGAAATGACTGCCAGTGCAACCGACAGTATTCTAAGGTTTTCATTGAATATTTTTCGAAGAGTGTCCAGAGATCCCCTATCCAAATACTAAATTGATTGTGGTAGTATGCACAGAATAGATACAATTTCGCAATGAATATTGAACGAATAATAACATAGGGAAGCGCTTCACGTACTCTTTAAGAAACATAGATATTACTGACATATCTAGATTTCGAAATTGGATCGTAGCGAACAAAAACATCGTTGCTAATTTCTTATTTTCAGGAAAAATAGAGTTAAGAGAATTTGTTACATTAACTTTTTTACCTTGTCGTGATACATAAAGTCTCTTGCGTGAAAGATGACTGCCGCAGACACATTTAGAAGATGAGAAGAATTGCCTCTGCAATGAATTGCGATTTTAAATTACAAGGCATCAGAGAGAGTGTGTGAGTGAGAGAGAAAAGTTTCCAACCCCCATTCGCATGTTTTTACCCATGCTATGATAAATCGGCCGCAATCAATTATATGGCATTACATTTCATATTAAAGTCGTCCATCAATCTATTTTTATGTCGGTGAACAAGTTTCTTCAATTTTTTCTCTCATTTCTTTCGAAATTTTGTATACAAGTCACCACGAGCGACACCCTACTAATTGCTTTACCACGAAATAAACTGACAATACAATCATTTTACTCGGTTTTGTCATGGTAACATAGCAGCGAACCGTTTCATATATTGCAAATAGCGATTCAATCACCTGTTCAGAAAGCGACATTTGGCAGGACATCCGTTGAAATACGGCTTCAAATATTCGGTGAGCTTCAAATGATAGAAAGGAGTCCACGCCAGAATCAACGGTTCTGAAAGTACTGATTGCAAACGATACCCAATTCCTAAAACTTGGGGCTGATGCGAAAAGCGGGTGATTTGGGAGGAAAAGCAGGGAAAGGAGAGAAATTCTAAAAGCTCGATTTGGTTTTTATGGTATACTATGCCAAATCAGACGCGCTTCATCAAGCACAACTTTACTTTTAATCATGGGAAGGCTTTCCATCTAATATTAAATTAGATAACTATTATTGATGGACTGTATATCGACTGTGCAGCACTTCAACGAATGATTCTCTTGGATAAAAAAAACGGAACGTTACTTCTGAAGAGCAGCATGCACATAGGATTTAAAATCCCATTAAAAAGCCACTCGGTATTGTGTAGAGGTTCGCGCTTGTGATTTGGCAGAGTATTTACAAAAGCAGAATTAAACTTTTAGGACTGTTCTCCTTTCCCTGCTTTTCCCTCCCAAATCAACCTCTTTTCCGCGTCAACCCCAAGTTTTAGGAATTTCATTATTTCCTTGAACGTTCTCTTTGCCAGGCAACCCGATATGTAGTACTACACTCAAAGATCACCCTCCTAGAGAGCATCTTGGACGCCATTACATGACTTATCACAGATCTTCAAAGAGATTTCCTGAAATTTTTCGAGTTTTTGTACAAAATCAAGTGAATTTCTGGAATCTCCATCTCAAAATCTATCTATACAATTTTTCAGATTAAAAAAAGGTACTATAAATACCGATTCATAGAAGAAACAAAAACTTAGAAAATTTCTGACACCGGGTCATTTGCAAGGGCGTTAGGCAAATGATCGTGAACTTTCACTCTCGTCTCTTCATTTCACAAGCTATCTCTTTCACAGCCCACATCATTTTCCCTACGCCTTTGCAAATGACCCGGTGTCAGAAATTTTCTAAGTTATTGCTTCTACTATGAATCGGGATATATAGTACCTTTTTAAAGAAGCATTTTTTTAACCTCCAAGGTAGGGCGGCACCGGGTGGCAAACTTTCGAATATAATTCTGATTTTTTTCCTGGAAGTAGGTATGGGCACCCCAATTAACGCCATGTCTCGATTCGGTCTAAAAAAAATTCGCAATCGTTTTAAAGGCAATTTCGTCATGGATATGGAGTTTGATGAATCGATCATAACTCGCTTCAGTCATAGAGGGCTGGGAAAGAGCTCATTCTGCAGCAAATTTTATGCTGATCATTTTACTTCCCGGGTGGAAGTCCGTATCTCTAACGGCAACGGAGATATTACTGGTCGGCCTAGAAAAAATCGGCATTTTCATCAATTTTTCAAAAAAAAACATCATCGTAAGCTTCTAGTATGTGAAAGTTTTAGTTTGCCACCCGGTGCCGCCAACCTTGATTTTTAGCTTGAGTCGAAAAAATAATGCTTCATAAAATAACTGTCCACACAAAAAATTACCCCCCTATATTATTTCATTTTCCGAATTAACGCGGCGCCAATATCATGTTATCGAAAGAAAAAATGACCGGAAGTCTTTCCCTGGCCTCAGGCGAGCGATCAAAGGTGCAACCCTGATGTGCTTGCACTTGAGATTCAAAAGCGGATTCGCGGATACTTTAGCTTTGGGCAGTATCGGTCTTTTAGTCCATCCGTTCTTCTGGCAGTATTCGCATATAATCTGAATGTAATAAGGCTGCTGATACTATCAATGACTTAAAAGTCCCAAACAACGCCCTAATCTTTGAGCAAATAGCATTTGAACATGAACCGTTTGCCGCTCCGCCCATCCCCGTCCCCTTTGTAACCCGGCTCGTGTGCGATGCGCGGTGGGCAAAAGAGGCTGCAGCCGCCGCTCCCTCTTTGGTTTAATTTCCCAAGTTTGAGGTAAACATTCAATTTTGCGCGCGAATTTGAATGTTTCCCTTGTGTGGACGGGAACTTTAATCTGAAAAAATAGTGTAGATAGATTTTGGGACGGAGATTCCAGAAATTCACTTTATTTTGTACAAAAAATGGAAAAAAAATTCATGAAAAATATTTTAAGATTTGAAACTTTAATTAATCAAAAATTTGCATATATGACAACCCAATACGATTTTTAAAATTGACGCTTATTGATGACCACAGCCTTTGAGTACACTAATACAGCGTGAAAACACCTCTAAAACGAAAAATTTGCAAAAATGCCCTGAGGGCACAGCAAATCAATGAGGCAATTTCATGCTGCGGCAGTGGCTCCTTCGTTTTTTCAGAAGATCTGTGTTATTAGTGGAATGGTTGTGGCCAGAGTGGGATATGAGCAAACTCGAGAAATGAGCAATTCGTGGGCAAACTTCTTCGAGTGACCGGTTGTTCGAGCAATGAAGGATAGACCCATTGCTCGAATGATGGGCGATTGCACACATATAACACAGATCTTCTTAGATAGCGGAACAGTGCGGCTGCAGCATTATGCAACACCTAAACTTGCTTGGTTTCAGTAAATTTCACATTCGATTTCGATTCTCCATACAAAAATGCACAAACTGACAATTGTCATACATTTCCAAACAAGTTTTACGTCACTGTGCACTGTTCACACCTTTCTCACTATGCTTTGTGTTGTTCAACTCGTCGCTACGATTGTATGCAATTTCATCGTAGGGCTGAAACAAAGTTGATAAAATCTTGGCGTAAACCCCTATACAAACCCGGATGTTGTAATCATTGTAGTGTAGTATGCCGTAGCCGAGGACAAGCATGAGAAGAACGCCGATTATAAGTCCCAACTGGAAAAAGCAAATTTTTTAACACTGGAAGATTGACAAGTTTCCCATTTGCCTCATAGATACATAGGTACATATTCACAGGTGACTTCTATGCTATATAATATTATTATATATGTTATATGACTTACGAATGCCCGGATGAGAGGGGAAGATGGGAGCATCGAAGGACGAACCAACCACATTGTGGAAGGACAGAATACGAGAATAAGTGAGAGTCGAGGGAGTGACAAGCAAATGAAGGCAGGGTAGGCAAATGAAGGAAGGTCAAGCAAGAATTTTCATTGCGAATTTCTTGAAACGCGTGTAGATATTCACCACTACTCATGAGCAGGGTGTCGAGGTTGGTGAATTTAGTGTAATTGCCATTCGTCTAGTCTCCACGTAGTGGATATCTTACGTGTGATAAACAACAGCTCCGCGGAGATTAGACGAATGACAATTGCACTAAAATCACCAACTTCGACACCCTACTCATGAGCTGTTCATTTCGCATCGCAAATGGGAAAACATTGATATCCGGTGAAAGAGAGCACTGTAGCCTCGGATACGGCACCGACATTTTCTTGCTGTAATCGATACATGGTGTTGATAGTGCTATATGACATGTGTCGCGTACTCGTTGGGCTCGAACAACGACGTGTCCTACGAGATGGATCTGCATTCTCGTTTTTTTACATAAAAATTAGAAGATTTTAATAATAATTTAATTTTTTTTCATTATATTTTAATGCAGTATATATTGTGTCGTTTAGGAACTGACGGAAGGTCGTTGCACTATAGTCACTGTGGACAAGGTGGGAAAAATTCAGATTTTTCGTGTTTAATAAGGATGTAGCTTTTTGAATTATTTGATGCTCTCTCTTTGTATAAAATAATAATTCAGAGTGAGGCGTCTAATGGAGCTGCCTCTCAATTGAAGAAGATCGGGGCGCAGTACTTCAAAGGATACGTCGCTGTTTATACTGACAAGGAAGCGGTACGATTTATGAAATCAATACAGAAGCGTTTGCGAATCTCTTCTATAAAATGGCTATACTTACTTGCAAAAAAGGAAATAAATTTGTGACCAAAATTGAACTTTTTAGTTGGTTCTTTTACTTATTTCAGGTAACCCTATCACAATTACAATACTCACTGACTAGAAAATAGACCACGACTAAGCACGAGTGCCTGCAATCATACCGTCAAGTGGTGACCAAATCATTAGGGTTTCAAAAACAAAAAAATTGGGCACCCCAGTTTACTGGGTGAGATAATGAGGCCGTTCTTTTGGGTCTTTTACATATCGGCCCAGTTTACTGGGGTGTGAGACTCACACCCCCAGTAGTACTGGGTCGACCCTAGTAAACTGGAGTTTACAATGCAAATAGGGGGATTTTTGCTGGTCCGTTCGATCATTTGCAGAGGTTGGCCCGGTGTGACCGGTCAGTGGCCGAAATGGATGAAGAAATAAACGTTGGACTGCGCCTTGAGATGATGTATTTGCATTGTAAATCCCAGTTTCCTGGGGTCGACCCAGTACTACTGGAGGTGTGAGTCTCACACCCCAGTAAACTGGGCCAATATGTAAAAGACCCCAAAAGAACGGCACCCAGTACTACTGGGTAGACGTGCAGACACGTTCTTTTGGGTGAGGCAACTTTTTTTGAAGCCCTACAAATCATATGTCGCTATTTTGGAAAAAAATGGGTCGCCTCTCGTCAACACAATTCATTATGCAATCTGATGTACACAATTATATTATACTTCAGTAGTATATTGCACAGGATTTTTACCAGGTTCACTGGTGTAGGCACAAAGAGGCGGGGATGGATGAGGACCGAATGAGGAAGAATTCTGAGTCAATAAAGACCCAGGATTGAGATTGAATACAGATGGAAGCCAAGGGAATACGGTGGTTCAGTGGTGAGAAGGAATTGGACTTGATGATACAGTTGAGAGATTGGACTCGAATGAATGAATACTTGGAGACTATCTGGGTACTGTCGCCTAGTGTGGGGGTAGGGAGTACGTTATTGACAGCCGTTCATTTCTAGTCGTTTAAGTTCACTCAGAGCGGTTGTCTCACACATCGCAGAGACGACCGCTCTGCGCGAACTTAGACGACTAGAAATGAACGGCTGTCAATAACGTACTCCCTACCCCCACACTACTGTCGCTCAATCCGACAGCTCACAATCCTTTGCTCATCGGCTCCTCCAGAGGGTACGGTAGCAGTGGCAAGAGTGGTAGAAGGGCGAAAGACGACTATGAAATCAAGGGGAAAGATTCAAGGAGAAAGAAGGCTAGGAGACAAGACGACAACAAGGCTCACTGGGACATGTACAGGTACCGTCAAGTTGGGAAAACACGCTCAAGCGAGATCTGTGCAGAGAACAAGAACTGCATGCACACGTACCCCGATGAACTGGCCAAGCTGTACGAGGAGAAAGGTACGCTTTATTTATTTTGTTTATTAGTAGGAAACGGAATCCAAGCAAAAGTGCACATTTCTGTCGTCTAATTCCCTCGGAACGGTTGTCTTTCGCAAGTGATGGTCAAGCGCTCCGAGGGAATTAGGCGGCATAAATGCGCACTACTGCTCGGATTCGGTTTCCTATTCATTAGTCGAACAGAATGTTTGAAATGTTGGCTGTTTTGTTTCACAGTTCAGGAATGACTCAAAATTTCGTTCAAAAATGCTTGTAGTTGTTATGACTAGCACATGAGAAACATTTGTGTCAATTTTTACGCTTTAGGAGATCATCATTTTCAACTCGAAATTTGAGAGAATCTTTCGTTAGTGCTTTTGCCCTGCTCCTCCTCATTATCATACGCAACACTGTTCCGCCTGTTTGCATAATGTGAACACTCTCATTCAGATCTCTCCATTCGTCTCGATCGGCTGACTGCCTCTCCTCCCTTCGTCCGAGTATGTGAGTGGCTTTGATGTTACTGTAGTTTTGAGCTAAATACCGTAGTCCGTAATTGAGGTAATGAACATGAACCACATTCGAACTCTTTTGTCACTGTGAATTTCGGTATTACCGTAAGACGAATTTTGGAATGTGGTATGGTGTAATCATTTACATTGATCTATTCTCACGCCCTTTCAGATTCCTCAAACGTTGATGATTCGACAGCCACTCCACTCTCTTCACTTCGGCCGTTCTCCGATCAGGTACCGTTGCTGGGGTTCGGGTGTGGCTTGTGGATACGTGCTCAGGATTCATCGACGACGACAGCAACGGACAACGGGAAGAAGGAAAAGGAGGGATCGACGGCAATCAGGTATGAATATCATTTCTGGGGGAACAGCAAGAATGGTGAAAAATTCTCTTTTTCTCTTTGTCAGTGTGCGTCACATTCACTTTTTTCTTAATGTTGCACTGCTAAACTCATGCAGGATTTGATCCTGTGTGCGGTTAGCGAGGCTGAAAATGTCTTGTGACTACACTATTAACGATATTCTTTGCTTTCCACTCAATTTATTGCTAAAATTATAGACAATTTTTTCATACAAAACGTTTCCATTAACAAGTTTCGACTGAAACGGAT
>JACMIF010001492.1:0-17259 GCA_014805445.1 Diplogasteroides magnus | reverse complement strand
TCTGGAGTGAATTTATCGGTAATTTTTCACATTTTCGATTATTCGGCTATGTCCAAAAATCGACTTTGTGCTATGGGGATAACCCCCACTTTTTATGTACCAAATAAATTGCCGGGCCCGAGAGAAGGAACTTTTATTCAGGCACTTCGTCTGGAATCGAGATATAGAAAAGTTATGAATTTTCAGGTATGGTCGAAAATGGCATAATTTTTGGACTTGTGAAGAAGATGAAGATGTCACTATCGCCGGTACTGGATATTCGATGCTAGCTAGTGGGCGTTGGGTTGCTCTATGCATGATTTATACGATAAGCAGTAGTCTAGTTTTCGCACTCAACGATTTTGCAGAAAAATCATATTCTATCCAAAGTTGCCTCACAGTAAAAGGACAAGGGAGCTGAGCTACGAAGTTGTTTTTAACACCATTTTTGAAGATCTCATCGAGAGGAACAATAATATGTGAATGCTCGTTCTGTAGCATCACTTTGAACGAAGTTTTGATTTTCCAAACTTTCAACCTATTTCGTCACACAGAACCGTGAATTGGGACCGGACCCGGTCCTCACGGATGTGGATGACTTGCAGTCACTAGGGGTACATACCCACCAAGTTTCATGATTCTAGCTACAGTTTGAGATTTCTGGACCGCCCATAGTGGAGGGTCCGCGACCCCTGGACCAAATGCGTCTTAATTCGATAATTTTTAATTTTACTAAACGAAATTTATAATTATAATTATCATAGTATTTCTACAATAATATAAGTCCTTTTATAGCCTGAGCGGCAGTCTCGACTCTCCAAATGAGAGGTACACGTCCACAAGCAACATCATGAGACTTGTCTACACATCCGCAAAGAAGGCTCATGGAAAGGGATGGGCCGCCGTATTCCATCCGATTCCATATTTCTAGTATTTCTAGATGGTTAGTTGGTTGTGGGTACAGTTGTTTGAGAGGCAACACAAAATATACATCAACGCGTTACTGTACATTACTTGTCAGTTGATACGTTTTGTAGAACTAATAGTATGTATCCGACCATCTCTTTCTCGGTTGTACCTATGTAATCCACCGGTCTGCCATATCAATAAAGAAAAATACAAGTGTTGTGTGAGAAGCCGTAGTAACGCGTTCAATGTGTATATTGATTTCGTTCTCTTTTCGTCCTTTAAGTGTGCCGCTATTACCACGAAATTTGCGATCTTCGATATATTTCTTTCGATCAACATAGACGCATATGAAAACAGTTTACTGATTTACCCCTCGGAAATAGTCTCGCCGACGCCCCTGGCGGCTACGTTAATCAAATGCTTCAAGTCTATTTTTCAGTTGGACGTTTCAGTCTCTCCTACCAGTCATCTGTTAGCCAGCAAGCACTGATGCGACAGTCACTAGGGTTTCTAAAAATCGCCGGTTGCACTTTCATTTGTCTAACTTCCGGCTTGTTTTTTTCGTTCGATAGACAATCTCATAGTGCATTAGTAGAATGAAAAATGTACAATGAAAGTGACTGATCATGGTGAAAGGAATCGATTTTACACACACTGTATTGTAGAAAACTGAGTGATCTTCATCGGAGGAGGTAGAATATGAATTGTGTTCTTTGTATGACACTGTATGTCTTTGGTCAAACGCAACGGTTCCTCAATTGCCATGCCTTCACCTCATTTTTTTATGACCTCGGTTCCATATATAGGGAGAGGCGTTCCTTCTGGCATCGGTCAAACACATCAATAAAATCACCAGTGTCGACCCTTTTCCTCTCTGTATTGCTCTTTTTATAAATATTACATACTTTTATACAAAATATTGTATTTCAGAACCGCGATGAAGATGAAAATCAACCAATCATCTTCGTCCAGAGCAAGCAAAAAAGTGAAAGAGGTTCACTGTTATATCATGCATGTAAACTGAATTGATAAACCGAGTACGAATCCTCTTTCAATTTCTTCCTACGCACTCTCTCATTTGCGTGCGATTTCGTGGTTTCTCTGACCATTAGTCATGATTTTGAATAGGTTTCACACTAAACATATAGTGGCTGAGCTTCAACTCTGTTTATATGTATAATACCAATAGCACACGTCCAGGTCGTAATTCAGGAACCCCGTGGAAAACGTTGGAGAATGTTCACCCTGAGCATTGGCAGAGAAATCGCAACCAGGCCGATGCGATGTCACATGTGTCAGTCCAATCTCAACAACTACGCGTCCTTATGCAGCCATTTTATAAACTTAGTAAGTACGCGTCATTTGAATTCTAGCAAAAATATCTGCTTGTCTGTACTTCGGTATCGGATAACTACGATGTCATCAAAAAGTAAATTTGTCCTGCGTCACAAAGTTTCGCAGAACAAATTTCTACTATCTCAGGGGCACGGCACGATATCAGAACTTAGCCAAGTTGATCCACTGAAGTTGCTGCAGAACACGGAGGACGTTGAGAAGTTCATGCCATTACGATTGGATGACGATGTTAGTCTATCGAAAATTAGCAATATAAATATTGGAAAATATAGATTTGCGATTAATCGTTTTCAACCTTAACAGTTGTGTAAACATCCGTATATTTATTGCAGCACTTCAGCTAAATATCATAAGAAGAATGTAAAAAAATATAAATAAAGAAATATCACAAGACGATATCATTCGTCTCATAGCATGACGAATGTTAAAATTTTTGTATGTATTATAGAAAAATGCAATGCAGGGTAAGTGCCTCAAGCCGCGGTCGTCCCGACGATGGAAGCAATTTTCATCGAGTTTCAGCACAGCCCTGAACGATCGTCGTATGCGGTGTCCTTCATGCAATGCTGTCCGCGCCAATTTCGCCTCACTACAAAACCACTGCAGAAATGTTGTATGTTCTATTTCGAAAAAAAACATACTTCACTGGTGTATCGCTCAAAAATATTCTCAATATATTCAGTGTAACGAACACGCAGATGACTTGTCTAAAAGGGATCCTTTAACGCTCATTGTCAGAGAGGAAGATGCCGGAAGAATCAAACAAATGATCGAGGAAGACGCAAGCGGAGAAGTGGGAATCGTTTATTGTGCATCCTAGCCGAGCTGTTATTCAGAACCTCATTTTCCAATAAGTAGTCCGGCGAAACATATGCTAAATCATGCCTTTTGGTCCGAGGAACGACGAAATAGTGTGCAATTCGGTTAGGATGCAAGATACTAAAAGCTTGTAAAATGATAAACGCAGACTCAAATTATCTTTTTAGTCGCAAGATGCGTCGGACAATGCACACGTTTTAAAGAAAATTTCAAATATTTCCAAGGTATCGATCCCTGTATGTTGAAAAAATTTAATCATGGAAGCATACAGATAGACTACAAGACTATGCTCGAGTCTCGACGCGGAACAACAATTCGTTGGCCGTCTCTCGCAAGAAGTGTCTCCAAATTTCTGGACACTTGTCGAATGAAATGTCCTGAATGCGGACGGATTTTTAACAACTTCAACGTGCTCACTAGGCACTACAGCGATAAGGTATCCTGTCGCCTTTGTAGGCCCTATTATCTATTATATATATTGTATAAATAGGGTCACGGAGTAAGGAACGATCTTTACGGGTTCGACCCATTCGACATGCTAGTGAACCCCATTGACATCGAAGAGGCTCGACGAATTCAGAAGCTAGTGCAGGAGGTTTGTTTACCTTCTGGGAGATCTTTTAAAATGTTTTTTAATAGAACTCCGTAATTTTGAGTACATTCAGGGAGTCAACAGCAAAGACATCGTTCCATTAGTGGTGCACTCGTTGAAACAGGTCAGCGAAATGCTCCTTTTATAAGTTTGCTCACTTTTGAAAATAATTCCCAGATCCCAGATAATGGTTAATTTAATAGGACCGTCGTACAACAACGTGGCCGCAGTTCAAGGCCAGTGTCGTAAATGAACTTCGACAGTGCGAAATGCGATGCCCACGCGACGGATGTCATGCAACTGTGGCCGGATTGTCAGCATTGTATAGCCACTACAAAACAGTAAGTAACGTATTGTCGTGACTGAAGATTTAAACCCGTTCAGAAACATGGAGAATATTTAACAACGAATGACCCAACAACGCTTCTTTCAAATTCTGATGACGTAGAACGATTCAAGACACTAGAATTGGTTCGAGCTGCGCGCAATATGAATATTAAAATCCGTTTTTTTGTAGAAGAGTGCGTGCTCCAAAGACCAGATGCAACGCTATGGAGGATTTTTTTCCCTGCCAAGAAAAATTGTCGAGTTGATCCTGGCTTCAAAAATTAAGTGCCCAAAATGCGACACTGTTGTTAAAAATTTCAATGTGTTATATCGCAAACACTGGAAAAAGGAGGCATTTCGATTTGTCTAATACCTACAAATTTTTATAGATACATCAATAAGTTACTACCGCTTTACAGAATAACGGGCCTCTCAACATTCTTAGAAAAATTAAATCTCTCGATTTGCTCGCAGAGGAATCAGTTAAAGTTGAGGCACAGCGAATGCTGGACAATCCGGTTAGCGTAAATTTGATTGAAAAAATAAAAATGCGCGAACTTTAGGAAGAAGAGGAATATGAAGAGTTGCCGATATCAACCCATTGGCTTGTCCTATATGCGAAGAGATAGTTGAGAATGGTAAAGCATTCAAGGATCATGCGACAGAGGTTAGTGTAGAAGTGCACAATTTTACCTCTAAAATCGACTATTAAGTTCTACGGGCGTTCCTTTACCAGCGTTTATTATTCATGTAAACTGATATGATATATGTACTGAGTACGAACCTCTCAAATTCGTCCTACGCTCCTTCCAATTATCGTCGTTTCTCTGATCATTAGTGACTTTGTGAATTTGAATAGGTTTCGAGTGCAATATAAAGTCGGAATCTTTCAGTTCACTTTACATCAACAATATTTCAGAAGCACGAAGAAGACCATGAGTGGATCATTGAAGAATTTAACTCGAATCATCCAGAGTATGCCTCAGATGACGAGAACACCTTTCGATGCCCCGGATGCAATAAGAAACACAAGTTCGTGAAAACTGTTTAAAGACTTATCGATTGGTCGATTTGAGCGTTTTCATGGAAAGATCGATTTTTTGCAAAACAGAATTTTTTATTCAAAATAAAGAGATATGAAAAAATGGTTAGAGAACGGTTAATACATAGGCTAGGGAATGGTAAATTCGCTGCCGCTTCAATATTAAGACAACAGCCAATTTTAAAGGTCTATGAAAATCTTTTGTGACAATTCATTTCAGGAACAAGTTAAGACTACAATATCATGCAGGTTACAAATGTAGCAATGTATCAGAAGACTTTCGGGAGGAATCAAAGGTTTGGAAACAAAATTTTAATTTAATGAAATGTTTCATTTTATGCTAAAATACATTATGTTCAGATCGCAGTGAGAGCGGATAAGAAAAGCCGTAGCATGAGGGCAGGATGTGTTAGTGAGGAGGATCACACTCTTAACCTGAAATGTCCATCTTGCCATAAGATATGCCACGGCACCAATGTCTTGAAGTCTCATCATTATCTGGTATAATTCATTCGTTTGAATCTTTTTGCAAGTATTGTATGCTACGGCATAAGTGGGTATCATGATTATCTTTGAAATATAAATCGCTAACACAGGTTCACGGCAGTACAATACCTCTCAACGAAGCCCGGACGATGACTATCACTGAGGTACGGATTATATTATTTACAATTACAATTTATCATCAGGGTTCACATGTTAGTAATGTGCTGATCGATGGCATCCTTCCAATCCTCTCCTCCAATACTCCACCATCCTTGTCCACATATTCTCCCAACATCCTCCCTCCACCTAGTCCTAGGTCGTTGTTGCCGTCGATTTCCACTCCAATTGTATGGGATCCAAGTTGTAATCCTACGTGCCCATCGATCCGGATCCATTCTCCTTATCTTATCCGCTCAATTCAGTTTCCTACGCATCGCTTCCTTCATCCAGTCCTTTACTCTAGTTGCATTCCTCAGCCTTTCATTACTCCATCTGTCTCTCCTTGTGACTCCCAACATCCTTCTTTCCATCTTCCTTTGCGTGGTGGCCAAACGTTCCTTATCTGACGATGGATTATATTATATAAATATGTAATGTTGATTGCCTTGTTTTAGGAAGAAAAGGAACAGTACGAAAGAGAACAGCTTGAACTGAAACGCGAAAAGGAGAAGAAACGTTATCATGTGAACTATCGCTGTGGGATGTGTGGGAAAGTGCTTCAGGGTGCGAAGAGTGCGATGCGTCATTATAAAACAGTAAGCCTGATCTGCCATAGAAGTGACATGGTACAGAAAAAGTAAAAAAATCCAAAAAACAGATAAGCAGATAGAAAAACTGTTAAAATAAGATACGTAAAAATATTTGTGCAGATCCATAGTGTGACGATGGCGGCCGATGAGATTACGAAGTTGGAAGAAGTGGAGAAGAGAACGAAGACGGTTTGCTTTGCTTATGCATCTATGGATGAAGGAGAAATGTTCAGTGCCACAGAAATGAAGATGATTGGGATTTTCGGCTGCGCTGTCCGGAGTGCAAGAAGATCTACAGTGGATGGCGATCGTTGATGAACCATTGTTACCAGGTCAAAATACAGTAGGGTGTAAGTAATGAGACATTATTGACAGTCGTACATTTCTAGCCATCTAACTTCATTCGTAGCGGTCATATCTCACTTCGCACAGACAATCGCTAAGAATAAATTTAGACGACTAGAAATGGACGGCTGTCAATAACGTTCCATAATGCCATCCCTAGTCATAATACAGACATGAGAAAGTTCGCTATTTCTGATAATTGGTATTAGGTCTGATTTTGATTTGGGAAATATTTGCGTTTCAATTCCGGCATACTCGCTCAAACGCTATCGTTGTGCCGGACGTTAAGGTGTCGATTTGGATCTTCACTCGAACCCCTAGTGAATACCATTTCATATGCCATTTGCATAATGTTCTAAGAAGTTTTCCAGATTCATTCCATTACTTTGCAAGAGAATGATATGAAGAAGTACGTTTCCACTGCAGAAGAGGTGCAATTGTTTAGCTCGATTAAATAATATATGCATATCTTCAGCCTGTTGCACATAAATGGTTCTGGATGTTTTCTCGTTTTCCTAAAGAAGCTGCAGATGAAATGCGTATATGCAAGATGAAGTGCGGGATTTGCTCTCGTATCATCAGTTGTTTCGAATATCTGCACACTCACGTTCGAAAGGTTGGCGCTGAATACTATGGACCGTAAAAAGAACCTTTTCTCAAAAAAGTCAATCGGAGCAGTTGTCTATCAGCGGCAAGAGACGCCAAATGACTTATTGTTAGCGTTAGAGAAGAGGAATGCTCTTCGAGGTTCTTTAGAATTTCTTTGGACGGTCTCTTCTACAGTAAATATGCTATGCAACATATTATTTCAGACTCACGGCACCGTAGAGTCGCTCAAACTACGAAATATTCATCCTTTGACACTGCTTGCAAGAGATGCGGACAGGAAGCGAATTGAGAAAATGCTCAATGTGCACTATTAGTATTTGACTCTTTTCCGAAATCGTCATATTTAGAACGATTCACTCGCTGCTTCTACAACCAACCCGTTGATAGTTGGAATAGTTGGAAGTGAGCACAATCACTGTCCATTGTGTTCCGAAGGCCCATTTGACGACTTGCACTCATTCAGAGACCATGCCCAGAAGGTTTTTTATATGTCTTGTCTATTATAATATGTCTGGAAATACTTGTGTTGGGGTGCATAATAAATAAAATAAAATGCAATAAAATTCCCAATAAATAGCAACGACTTTCCTGAAGCATTCCGGAGACTGCGAATGGATGATTGAAGAATATGAGATTGAACGAATGGAAGAATCAATCGTTGACGCCAAATGATACTATATATAAACTCGGCGTTTTTCAAGACTTGTTTACATATAGCGAAGTGCAGTTCTCATTCGTCAAGGTTCTCTATACGTTTGAAAGACAAACCACCCCGAGAGGATTAGACGAATGAGACTTGCAATTTACCACCAATTAAAAAAAACACTATACCAAACTCACTGCTTTCGGATATATTTTTTTTAAATTTAACACGCGAAAAAGGTGGCTCTGTTCATTCGTGTTTGCATCGACGGCGAACCGAATGCAAATTCTTTGCAGCTACTTGGAAAAGCCTTTAACATTTACTGAGAGTTGAATTTGCGTTGTTCTGCTAAATATTTGAGCAAAGATGACTGTCATCGCTTTTTCTCCCTCTACATAGACAGAATCGTCTTAATACCTCTTGTTTGCCATTGGACCGGACCCTAATCGCATGTGTTTTGCATAAACGATAAAGATTTCCTTTATTGAGATGTTTTTTGACCCATTGATTCATTTCGTCACATCTCGCATTATTAATTTTGCAATTTTTTTTTTGCAATTTTGCACCTTTCTTCTTCCTCTCCTCAGTGTCTTGGTACTCGACCCGACAATGAGGGTACTGTAGCGCAGCTGTAGATGCGTCTCGTGATCGACGACTGTTGATTTAACTCAAGAACGAGTCAGTAAATTCTTTGATACTGGATTCTGTCGTTTCATTGCGTGACAAATGTTAACACGGTATCAGGGAAGTTTAATTTCTGCTTTCTACGTTCAACCGCAAAAGACGCTCAAAAAGAATTGCTGCACTCTGTTCATTCCAACTAAGCTGCTACTACATGGGAGAACACGACAGATCGAATATATGTATATCTTCCCTACGGGATGATCAATAGCTGTTGTTCTCTCCTTCTATGGAACCACCTAGCGTCATCGCTTGTCGTGGTTACTCCTTTAACTTTACATTTACTAGGCTATAGAAATACTTGAACCTAACAAGTTGTAATACTTGAACCTAGCAAGTTGTAATACTTGAACCTAGCAAGTTGTAATGCTACTTTATCATTGAATAAGTAAATTTCATATTATATCATCTTCGCAATAGTGAGGAGGCAATTTTCACGATAAAATTCCACCACCACCAATCGATTATCCATTTCGTATTCAATCTTTTGCATTTCTTGTTGCTTTTCTGTGCGAATTTCGGCTCCCCTCTCCTCGCATAATATAGGGGAAGTTGGATCGACGTCTCCATATGGATGCATCGAGTATCGCAATTCAATTAGCATCTTCGTTGATGAGCAAAGCAACTCCTGAAAAACGAGATCATTTTCTTTCATTTTTTCGTTTAAAAAATCTATGTTTGAGCCAAATATCATTTTACTAACGAAATAACAAACAATCATAGAAATAGTATATTCGATTGATATCATATGTTACTATTATTGCGGTAAACAGAGCTGAAAGTCAGCCTCTATATGTTGTGCGTGAAACCTATTCAAATTTATGGTAAACGGTCAGAGAAACGACGAAATAGCACGCAAATTTGAGAGTGCACAGTCGTCAGCCAGATGGAGTGTGTGTACTCGGTATATCAAGTTTGGTTTTCCACAATAATAAGTGGTTTAACATGAACATTTAGAATAGCAAACCTGAACCACCGCTCTAACACCTGCTGTCGTAACACCTCTTGCTGGCCAAATGTAGGCCTTTTCGACCCTGCTTTCAGTGGCAAGAATGAGAAGTTGCTCGTCAGTGAAACAGAAACTTGTGAATGTATTCGAAAAATATCTGTCTTCGCGTTCGAAAATGCTAATTGCAAGGCGTGAACAGTGCGCGTCTGAAATTAAGCATATTATTCAATTATGATCACAATCTCACCTTTGTAAAACTGATTGTGGAGAAGAACTCTTTCTCCATTTGAATAGCCGATATTCAGGTCAATTTTAAGAAGATCCCTTTTCTGAGATAAAATATCCTGGAATTCACCACTATTTGCAACGTCAATATCGCATTGCAAAGTGGTCACTCTAACAATGATAGGCCGGATAATATTCAGTTCTTCCTGGATTAACGTGCCCTTTAGCTTGACAGTTAGGTGATTTACTGTTCGTAATCCCAAAGACAAGTATTCCGAAATCGTTCTTCCTATCATGAAACAATCACGTAGCGAGAAAAACATGATGCCTTTGTTTGCTTTTCTATGCATACTACCGAGTGAGCTGTCCTGGGTGAAACGCATGCGGTATATGTAATCTATTTGAGAGAGGTCAGCCACTACTCTCTTGGTCTTAGCACAGTATGTCAATTCAATTGTTGCTGTTTCTTTGTAGATTCCAGGAGAATTGTCATCAATTATTAACTGAAATCTTCTGCACACCAAACGCAGACTGTCAAAGGTTCCTCTGCGCATTTTCCTGGAATACTTTTGTATGGATTTTGCTATTTTTTTGAAGTTTGAAAAAATCATTCGTCATCGGCGGACGTTATGTCGGAATATTTATTATCTAACGTCAAAATGAAAACTGAGCATGGACAATTTACCACCTTTGTAGTCTTAAGAGCATATCGTCCGTCAGAATTCGCGTCAGAATTTCATTCGGTAGACGGTCCATCTTCAAAAAAATTCTTCACGAATCAAAAGTATCAAAAAACAGCGGTGAAAGTATGGAATGAATGTGGCAGTGCAATGAAGACCGCTTTTCAATATATGTGACGCACAAAATTGATTATGGCTAATAGGAAGTGGCGTATCGAGGCATTTACTATGGCTGCGCCTCCTCATGCGATCAATGTGAACTTTTATTCTTAGAGTCGGATTTCAACTCCCGTAGAAATGACGACAAGAAAAAACAAGTTCTTATCCTCAACAGCCGTCCGCCAACTTATTTGAAAATTTTAAACGTTGTAGTATCATGTGGCAATAATATATTGTAATATTATACAAATTCTTATTAGCAATCTCACATATCCGATTTTGCTGTCTTAGTCTTATCCTCGCTCATGTCCGAGCTAAGCCTGAAGGCCCAATCCAGCATACGAACTGAAATGTCAAGGAAGGCCCTTACTGACCTATGCAATTCATTCACTTTCTGTTCTTGTTCATATGCTGTAGGTAAAGTTATTCATTTATGGAATCCATATCTAGGTCGTCTGTTCTCGTTGTTCTCTAGACACGTCGAAATGAATCTGGATCGATTCTCTTAGTGCATTCGTTTACTATAATTCATTAAAAGCGGTTGTCTCTCGCAGATGAGAAGACGAATGCACTAAGCGAATCTATTCAAGCTGGATTTCGAGGTGTCTATTGCTCTCTCTCTTATACTAGTTGTTCTAAATCGGTAATTTCGTCGTAATTTCATCTCCGCTGCACGGTTCTCTCGCAACATGATAGACACCTGTGTGGCGGAGAAGAATGGCGACAATTTTTATTTATTTTGAACCCTTGGTTTATACGCGCTGCGCTCAATTGACATGATGTTTATTGTGATTTTATTCATTTCATTTATTCATTCACATTACAATAACAAACATATTAGGGTGCTTCGAAAGTCATTGCGCTTTTTTGATTTTTTGAAAAATCTCGATGGAAACTGAGTTGCATTACTAAACAGCTATTGCATAAATATGTCCAGGTCCACACATGTTTACAATTAGTGGTTGATGACGTCATTCATTCTGGTGACGTCATGGCAGTCGATTACCCAACACCAATTTTAACCCCCAAAAACGATTTTTTGACATAACTCATGACATAAGTGACATGACATAAGTGATCGAAAAATCGATGTTAGATATTCTAAAAATGGGATATTATTTCCCGAAGAAACCAGCTTTGTTCGGGCTCAGGTCCTCATCCACACAAAAAAGTTGTGACCAAAAAACCGAAGATTTTCTTCCCAAGAATGTTGAGTATCACAAAAGAAAATTTTGATTTTGATTTCATTTGTGATACTCAACATTCTTGGGAAGGTTGGTGCCTCTAACTTAAAAATTGAAAGTTTCGAAAATCTTCGGTTTTTTGGTCACAACTTTCTTGTGGGATGAGGACCTGAGCCCTAACAACGCTGGTTCCTTCGGGAAATAATATCCTATTTTTAGAATATTTAACATCGAATATTCGACCACTTTGAAAGAAGTTATGGCATGAGATCATTTTTGGGGGTCAAATCGGTGTTACGAAATCGACTGCCATGACGTCATCATCCACTAATGGTAAACATGTGTGGACCAGGACATATTTATGCAATAGTTGTTTGGTAACACAACTCAGTTTCCATCGAGATTTTTCAAAAAATCGAAAAGGCGCAATGACTTTCGGAGCGCCCTAATAATACTAAATGATTTCCCATAGTAAAACGACCTGGGTTGAGTGATGATGAAAAAACGCAAAGAAATGTAATCTACTTGTATACTTGCTTGTTTCAGTCATGAATCCGGTTCTCAACGACTTGCCCAATGAAATACTCCTAAAACTTTTCACAGTACTGGACAAAAAGAATCTGAGCTCGATGCGTTCGATCAACCGAAGAATGAAGGCAGTAATAGACTTCAATGGGAAGAATCTCTACAGGTGAGTGTAGAGTTGCGTGGTTGGCAGATGGACTACTTTATGGGTTATGTTTCAAGGTATAAAGTAGTCAAACTGTCATTGATACAATTGGTGTAATGTGTGCTAATTACCATTTAACCCAGATGAACAATTTTTTCCAAAACCTCCAAAGACCATAGTAAAGTTGCAGAAGGAAGACGAAGATTGAAATGGTCATTCCTCGGCATGGAGCGGAGATGATAGTGGCTCACGTGCAAAAATCGAACAACTCTAGCTTAGTCACAGTGCGAGGACCGCTCAAGCAGGAGCTTTTTGGATTTTTTCTCTGGAACATCGACCGAACTAAAGGTAGCAAGCGTTTTCTATAGGCTAGATTTTTATGAAGATCAAATTTATCGCTTTTCGCACTGCAATGGGGATCCAAACACGACTTTCGTCTGTGCGCTTATTCAACCGGTCGTTTATGATGAGCGAGAGTGAATGACTCACCGGTGTGCACGGACGATAAACGTTCCATAAGTCGTTCCCTAGTCCAAACGGTAATAAAATACATTTCTCATTCTTCTGATCCACTCGGAGCAATTGTCCGCGGATTTAAGAGCAATAGCTTCTCGGAATTTAGACGAATGAGAAATGCACTTTGTTACCGTTTTAGACATCATAGTGGGCAAGTTGAGATTGCATAATTTAGGTTGTGATCATCGGATGCCCACAGCGCAGACATCTTGCACTCATCGACAGCATTGTTCCACGTGCAGATACAGTCGTTCTTAGCTGTAACGTGAGCTACCTTGACGAGAAGGCCCTGTTCGAAAGCTTGCTCACCACTGGAAGCAATCTCGAATTCGACTGCGCAATCCCCTACTTTTCGGACAACTTGAAAAATGAAGGTAATCTGTACAGACACTTTACACTATCGGAAATAAGTCACGAATGGTTTATTTTTTTCTGATATCTTCGCTCAATATTTTCCGAAAAATTTAAAAGAAATTTTTCTTATACATACTAGACCACATGACTGATGTTAGGGTGATCCGAAAGTCTTGATACTTTTTCGATTTTTGTGAGATATCTCTATGGAAATTGAGTTCCATTTCCAAACAACTATTACATAAATATGTCCATGTCCACTTATGTTTACCATTAGTGGGTGATGACGTCATCTCTTCTGAGGACGTCCTGGCAGTAGATTTCGCAACACCAATTTGACCCCCAAAAACGATCTCATGCCATAACTTCTATTAAAGCGGTCGAATATTCGATGTTAGATTTTCTAAAAATTGATAATCTTTTCCTGAACAATCCGACGCTGTTAGGGCTCATGTCCTCAATCTACCGAAAAGATATGGTCAAAAAACCGGAAATTTTCGAAATCTTCAATTTTGATCGGAGTGGCACCAAACTTGCCAGGAATGTAGAGGACGACAAAAGAAAATTTTTGGTGCATGGATCATCATTTTGCGAAAGCTTACTCAGCAGTTATAGCAAAAAATCGGAAAAAATCGCAACAAAGATTATGTTATTTGCTATAACTTCTGAATAAACTTTCGCAAAATGATGTTCCATTCACCAAAAATTTTCTATTGTTGTCCTCTACATTCCTGGCAAGTTTGGTACTCTGCGATCAAAATTGGAGATTTCGAAAATTTCCGGGTTTTTGACCATAATTTTTTGGTAGATTGAGCATATGAGCCTCGGATTGTTCAGGAAAAGATTATCTATTTTTAGAATATCTAACATCGAATATTCGACCACTTTGAAAGAAGTTATGGCATGAGATCATTTTTGGGGGTCAAATCGGTGTTACGAAATCGACTGCCATGACGTCATCACCCACTAATGGTAAACATGTGTGGACATGGACATATTTATGCAATAGTTGTTTTGAAATGGAAGTCAGTTTCCGTTGAGAAATCTCATAAAAAACGAAAAAGTATCAAGACTTTCGGATCACCCTAATATTTAATGACTAGAATGACATTGTATTGAGTGGCAGCTTCCCCATAAATAAAAGAATGTTTATAGGGTATTCAAAACATTGTCATTTTGCCGAGAGGAGTCCAAATCATCTGAAATTTTTCTGGTGTTAGTACACCCCAGGAAAACTTCAAAAGAACTTATACTCGAACTTTAGGTCGATTCCCCACTGCAGGAAAAATCCGTCATTCTCATTGATTCCCCCTCACCCCACAGTAGAACTCCCATTTGAGTCAGCCCCCGCATTCAAGACTCAAGTGGAGACACAAGTTCTTACATGGAGATTCGATAACTTTGAGCAAAGTTATGGTCAAATCAAAAAATGATGCAATACTTTTGAGCCAGAGTGTATATCATCAAAAAGATTCTAGGGCACTCATTTGTCGAGACGGCAACCGATATTAGCAGGATGTACGGTGATCGATTCTATAAACGTAAGGATTTTTGACGCTTACGCCATTAAATTGTATTTTCAAAACTGTGTATTTGTGTAAATTTTAGAAGCTGGTTCGGGTCAGCTTCGGATCAATGCAAAATTACTTATGCTGAAGGAGAAGCAATTCCATATCCTCATAATGAGAAATGACATGACTGATGTTTTCCTTGACAATTGGCTCAAAGCCCCAGAATGGAAGCAAGTGCGTCAATCATGTCAGGTAAACTGTTACATTATAAGCATTTCACCTTAATTTATTAAAAATGCATATTCAAGATAACCTGAAATATTTACTTTCAATCACGCCGTAGTGGTGTTACAATACGGTAGAAATGCATTCCTCATTTGTCTCATGTCTGCGGAGCTGTTGTATTATATTAGGTCGGCTGATAATTTAAGAAAGATCCTTGAATCCATTGAAGGACCCTTGTTCTGAAATTAATGGTGGTTGGTGGGGAGGGCGTGAACAACCTATGTAACCAGCGATACTTGATCTCTAAGCTTAGAGATCAAGTATTGCTGGTTACATTTTTTTTTAAATAACGCCGGCTCAAAAGCGTAAATTTCTGCAACAGTCATTGTGTATTTTGGATTATTGTATTTTTCCTGCAATGACCGACAAAGGTTACGAACCAACTATGAGTGGATATGATGGATGATAGTTGTGCGCATTACACCGATTTTTGGTTTCTTATTTACTCTCACTGCTGGCAAGATATTTCGCAACAAACGAAAACAGCAGAAGTCAAGAGGCAGAAGAAGCAGAAGGACGTCTTCGGAGAAATGCCACTCATGAGTACAAAAAGTTACAGTCGTTTCCAAGTACTCAAAATGACCGTTGAGTCTGGTAATATCAAAAACAATTTGAGAATTGGTCGTTGGTAACTTGAGCCCGAAAGGAAAAATCATTGATTGCTGTCTTGCGTACTGCGTAGTCGGCATGAATATCGACATTTTAGGGAACATTCTAGCTTATTCTTCTAAGCGAGGTTTCCTACTAACATATGCATAATTAGAAGTAGGCCCTACGCCATATGTTCCACGACAAGTCATCACGAGTCGATTCTAACAACGAGGAACATACATTATTCTGTATATGCAGTCCGAAATAAAAAAAATCACAATATGTCAAGTCAAGTTTCTTGGGCATTTAAAATTCAGTCAGAATAGTGCATTAAGGTCACTTAGTAGTGCGCACATAAATACAGAAATCTGCAAAAAATCAGGCTCCTGTAGCCTTTGATATTTTGCATTTTCCAATTCCCATGAAATCGCAAATTACGAAATTGCCGTCAAGCAGGACAGGATGCAATCGCGGTTTCTGTACTTTATCGGGCGTGCAATACAGGTAGCACCAGTTACAACCCCTCTTTTAATATGGGCCAAAAATTCGACGCTAAGCGAGAAGAACTCGATTTTTGATCCGGTATCACTTTGACATATGTCATCTTTTGCACCTTGCTGTTTGAAGGACGCTTGCGCAGCGATGGCGATATCGTACATTCATACTGATAATTAGTGGCCTACCACTATGCAGTATAACTTCAATGCCTATTATTACGAAAGAACTTTTGGGATGCATTTCAAAAAAGGGTAGTTATTTTTCCGCCAAGCTAATATATGTAAAGTTAAGACGCATTTGGTCCAAGGGTCGAGGACCCCTTCACTATGGGCGGTCCAGAAATCTCAAACTGAAGCTTGAACCATGAAACTTGTTGGGTATGTAACCCTTGTGACCGTAAGTGATCCACATCCGTGAGAACCGGATCCGGACCTAATTCACGGTTCCGGACCCGGATTCATTTCGAAAGTTCGGATGATCATAACTTCGTTCAAAGTGAAGCTACAGGGCTGGCGAATCTGTATTCTTGCCCCACTCGTCAAGACCTTCAAAAATGCTGCCCACAACGTCTTTCCATCTTCACTCCTAAGCCATTTTCCAGGTAAAGATTTGTGAAAAATCCACACTTTCCCCATTTTAGCGTGAGAGTGTATCGCTCTCACACCACTCAATTTACGTCTTACAGCTTGACTAGTTGGACACCGCAGAACATCAAAAATATTTTCTACAAAACCTGAGAAATTTTTTTTGTCTGAGTGACTGAATTTTTTTTGTCTGAGTGACTACAAATCTGTCGCAACTGTTATTTTTATCCCTGCTCTCCAAGGCTGAAATTATTGAATAAGATTAAAAACGTGAAATTTTACATAATCACTTTTGTATTCTTGTGAATAGTGTTCATAATTGCCTATGTAATGTCCACTCTTTATTATTGTGAAATATTCTCCTTGACATTCTCTACAAGATAAGATGTTAAAAGTTTTTAAAAAATGGCACGACCACGATAAAGTACAGAAACCGCGATTGCATCCTGTCCTGCTTGACGGCAATTTCGTAATTTGCGATTTCATGGGAATTGGAAAATGCAAAATATCAAAGGC
>JACMIF010001491.1:0-23394 GCA_014805445.1 Diplogasteroides magnus | reverse complement strand
AAAGGCCCGAATGCGACACCCTAGTGAACAGCTTTTGGACCTCTTTTGCCTGTGCTCTCTTTCCACGTTGACGACTAGAAATGGACGGCTGTCAATAAAGGCCCGAATGCGACACCCTACTGTTCACTAGTCGAGGGGGTGAACACAGACTGGTGGTGTTTTGAGGGAAGTCGATGCTGCCATTGACCCCTGTTGCCAGAGGACCATCTCTATTCGTCTGAATACTCTCTTGTTATTCCCTGATCTCTCCCCCTCAGCTAGAGATGAGAGGGTGTGAACAGTGAAGAGGGCGCAGTGTGATGGGCAGAATTACGAATTGGACAGCTGATTGCGTAACGACGTGAAGCCCCGCTTCCTGATCCTTCGATCCGATAGGGTGAAGAGTGCGAAAACAAGTGCCGCTATAGAACTGGCTAGCTGAACCAGTTGCATCTCAAGATCAATGGAAAATAGTGTATCAGTGACTATATGATTGATGACAAAATTATGTCCTATAATATAAAACACAGACGAAACATGGTATAGTGCCCTTAGAATGGGTCGCGCATCCCCGTCGTCCTTGCATTCCAAATGTCGCACAGCTGTCTTTTGGTGTGCTTCGTTTCTTCTGTGTCAGTCCTCCCTCCTTCCCTCATTCCCTCTCTTCCCTACTGCCTACTCCCCCGCCTCGGAAGCCACCCCAACACGATCGGCTTTCCTTCCAAGAGGGCGATCAAAGAACGATCATTGTCTTGCTATTGTGCTTACTAGTTACTATTTATGACTATGGAGGACCTCAAGGTGGAACAGCCGAGGAAGTCGCCCTCACCATTGCTCAAAGTGTAAGTGAACGGAGTGCCCTAGAATGTTCTTGTTTTCACGATTCTTTGTCGAACCTGATTTGGATGTTGTTCCGCCTTTGTAAACTCCTAAAATAACAATTGTCTGAAAAATTACATTATCTTGCGACAATGCTCACTATGAGCCGAGAGAAGGGCTGTTTGATAGGGATGAAGAGAGGGATGACGTAATGGAATAGCAGAGTGAACGGGTTCGAAGGACTGACAATTCAGGACATCAACTTGGTTTATTCATGCAAACCAAGTTTATATGCCGAGTACGAACAGTTAATCTCGCTGACGACTTTGTATCAGTCTCAAAATCGTCTGATATGTTTCATCTGCAATATATAGTTGGTCTTCAACTTCTTCGTTCGCATGAATGATAATGACAGACAATTTGTCCAAATAAGCCTTCTCGAAAAGACTGGACCGATTTCCCGATCTTTGTATAATTTTGAATTTCAACCAAAAACTCATGCTTTTCAGAATCGATGGAACTCTCCATGGAAACAACATGTCGTTCCCAACGCCCAGGGCCACGTCTCCGAGAGGTCCCAGCAGGTGTGAAACAGCAAAAATAGCCAAAAATATGGTGCCTCATGCTGGAATCGAACCAGCGACCTTCTGTTTACTAGACAGACGCTCTGCCACTGAGCCAATGAGGCGACGTGTTATGCTTTTCCAGAGAGGCCCTTGTTCGCACGTTCGTTCGTCATTTGCTTCGTGCATTATCTTCCCTGCACTCAAAAGGTATACTGTAATCGTCGCTTCAAGAATCCAAATTTGACTCAGGCATCGCTCATCTTGATCTGAGACCAGAGACTATTCTTCTGAAGGATGGACGACTCATATTGGCCGATTTTGGTCAGAGCAGGTACTTCGATCAAAAATCAAAGATTGAACATAGTCCACCCTAATACAATAGTTAGATTTTCAAGTTATTTTTTTAAATTTCAACTTTACAAAATCGTTTCAGAAAAGTAGATGACCGCGGGCTGATCACAGGAGAGTGCCAGGGCAGTCCGGAATTCGTTTCTCCGGAGATGGTTAGAATCAACAGTGTTTGCACCAAAGTGGACTCATTCATTCAAGTCATTATCGATTCACAGCAGGGGTTCAAAATCGGTAAATTTGTCGTCATTATTCTCCACAGCGCGGTCGTCTATGATGACATAAGACAACCGCGTGGCGGAGAAGAATGCCAGCAAATTTACCGATTTTGAGCCCCTAATTCAATATACAGACAGTCAAATACAAACAATAATCAAACAAGCGTTTTATGAGTTCCCTTCGTTGAAATGAACTCGTTTGCAGGTCCGAGGATATCCTCTCACTCTCTTCACGGATATGTGGAGTCTCGGAACACTCACTTATGTGTTGTCAGTTATTTATCATTCATTTGTTTAAAAGGGAATTTTTATTTAAAAAAATACAACAAAATCAATAACGTTTTCCCTTGACTTATGAATTTTCAGTAACATCTATCGCAGAGTACTGTCTGACCAATTATACATACTTTAGACATGTCTAGAATAACTTAGGAATGACCGACCCAACGAGAATAGACGAATGAAAAATATACCTTTCAAATCCGATTTAGAAACTCTAACGATCTGTAGGACTGTATCTAATCACGAAGTATCTAGCAATCGAGAGTCGAAACACATGTGCTCTGCGTGCAGTGGACAGGAATATTTATTGCCCAGCCATTAGATCCTCCTTCTCGCTTCCCCCTGCGAGAGGGAACAACTTAAGCATTAGGGGTTCGGAATCGGTAAATTTGTCGTCATTCTTTCCCCGAACGCGATTGTCTCTCCCACTGATAAATACCTAGACAACCGTGCCGAAGAGAACAATGCCGATAAATTTACCGATTTAAAACCCATCTGAAGCACGAAAGACATGAACTGTTCAGGGGATATGCTAGGGTGTCGCTTGCGAGGCAATTAGTCCATTCGTTATCTCTCTACTCTCAGCGGTGCGGTTGTCTATAAAATACAAACACAACCGCACCGCTGTGAGTAGAGAGATAACGAATGTACTAATTGTCTCGCAAACGAAACGTCACCCTAGGATATACGGATTCAAGATTATGAATCAAACGTTTTCAGACTTACTGGTATTTCGCCATTCCACGGAGACAGCGACAACGAGACACTGTGGAACGTTTCACAGGTTCCTCTTTCCTAAAACTTAGTCCTATTCACTCTTCCCTAGGTTTTGTAATAGAGCATTTATCATTTTTCTAATCTGTGCGGAGCAGTTGTTTATCGCGCATAGAGATGACCGTTCCACGGAAAATGAGATGAATGAGAAATGTAGTTTTTAACAATTTTATTTAGAATCCCTAGCTTTCGCATTGTGCGAAATTTTTCAAGAAACTAAAATTTCCTTCATGATCGGGTCTTGCAGGGTAACTACGTTCTACTCGATGAGGAATGGGTCGATTTCACATCAGAGTCACAGGAATTTGTCAAGAATCTGCTACAAATGAATCCAAGGTATTGAATTTTGCAACTTGTGGACTTTCTTTCGAAACTCAATATGCGTAGGTTGCAAAAAACCTCTATGCTGTCAATGCTACATGCACTCCGTAGTAGGATTTCTAATTAGGTAGTAAAGTGCATTTCTCATTGGTCTAATACACTCGAAGCTATTCTCTGTCGAACGTAGAGACTCCGCGGAAATTGCATGGACGAGAAATGAATATTACTATCGTTTGAGAAACCCTACTCCGTACGACATTGTTCAGGAATCGTCTCACGGCCATCGACGCATTGTCCCATCCTTGGCTCTCAGCACATCCTGAAGGTTCAAAACATCTTGATTATTTCACAGCACATATAAAATACTACCTATTTATTGGTGGAAACTTACTTCCGCTGAATGTTAGTATCAAGAGTCAAACCACATCCAGCGGTTATATCCACCAACAAATCGGTGATATTTTCTGTGTGAGTTACCATTAAAAAATCTGAAAATAACCGAAATTGTAATTTGAGTTCCTCTTATTCCCCTGAGAGGTTCCGTCAATGCGAAAATTCTTTGTAGAGCAAGACGTTCCTCTATCCATAGACTGCCTTCGCGAGTTCAAATACCACAACTCGGAAAAATGGCTGGTTAGTTCAGCATTGACAAATCAAGGATATTATTCGGACAATACTTTCTCGAACAACGAACAACAACTAAATCGGCAGTAAAGTGCATTTCTCATCGTCATATTTTTCGACCAGCCGTCGTTTCTACAATCAAATGACAGCGGCTCCGAGTGGATTCGACGAAATTCACTTTATTTCCGATTTAGGAACTCTACTATGAAACAATTTTTAGGACCGCCGTGTCTTTGTGCTTCAGACTCCTTCCGATCAAAAACTGCAGCCGATCGAGGTTCTTTTTTACTTCTCAAAAGTTCCGCAAATCCTTTGGATCCCTCAATTCCTCTCTCGTAATGTCATACATCCCGCCTCAGGTGTATGTAGTGGCTCGGGTCCTCGGGAATCTTACACTCGTCTCTCGTTGTCTGACTCTCTCACTCTTTCCATTGTTTCCCTTGTTCTCTCGTCTTGTTCTCTCGTTGTCTGTACTCTCCATGATCTGCGTGCTCTCTCTTCACTCTAGAATGGCACTGAGCGGCGAGAGAAGAAAAGGAGGATATTTGAGCGTGCGTAGAGATTCAACTACGCAAATTCCATTCCCACCTCGTTTTATTCCCCCTGAACCCAAGCACGTGTCTTTTCTAGTTATTCACGTACAAATATCAAAATCGCATAGATTACGTTGGGGATATCGATCAATAAAGTGCCGTATCCCTTTTCAGCCACCATCGACAGTCATCGCCCAGCCTCGGAACATTCCGGCAGAGTCGAGGGGCATGTCGAACCCTGTAGAGGCCAAGGTAAGTGATCGAGACGAGGAAGTAGATATATTCTTCTGACAAATAGCCACAGGCGTTGATGCAACTTTTCTCCGGAAAAAGAGAAAAAATTGCAGCAGCCCCCTTCTCCTTCCACTCCACCACAAGACCAGAAGGGACACGGAGAGATCAGAGGAGAGGTCATCAGGTGAGATATCAGCCAATAGTACTAGGATTTTTCTTTTCTCATGCGTCTAACCTCCTTTTAGTTGTATGATCTACATTCGTAAGAAAACCACTCAACGGAGATTGAACGAATGAGCAATGCACTTTGATATTGATTTTGAAAATCTTGCGTGTACTTTGATTACCTTGAAGCCTCTTGAAAAGATGATTACATTCAGGGTTCCCCTGGACGATTACGGACGACTCATCCGATTGGAAGATCTGCTAAGGATTCCACACGACGACTGGGGAAGGTAGTCGGCTTATAGAAGCCATAAAGGGACATTCTTCGTCAACTATTCTGACAACGTGGTGTTGTTCAGCATCGTTGATTATATCCAAACCGAAATATTTTATTTCAAAAAATCCAAGCGAAAAATTTAAACGCGAAATTCGTCTAGTACGGTAGCCAAACCAATCAATAACTGGAGCGCGGCAAGGGAGATTCTATGTATTGACACCATTGAAAAAAGCACTATATTGCAATTGTGAAACTCACTTTATGGCTTCATTAAACTAAGCTTTTCCAATCCCCGCAACAAAAACGGCGGCTCTCTCGGCCACCGTTTTTTTTTGCTTTCGAGCGTTTCACTTACACAAGAGTTGAGGCCTCTGGAACGAGACAACGGACCGCCAGTTGACCTTCAAGGAAATGCTCTGCCGAAGTTGAACAAGAATCTGCTCGTATGGTTGGAGGAATTGTGACAGTGATTGACCACATCTTTTTAGCGCAACATTCCTCCGGAGATCATTGAGAAGCTGCAGAAAAGAAGTGAGGTTTCAGTAAATTGTTTGGAACTTTGTCTAGATCATCCTGCTTATTAGTGAAGGCAAATGAAATCCTAAAGTTCATTCCTTCGTCCTGTATTCGCCAACGCGCTGTCGTTTCTATGTATCAGATCACTAGTCTGATGGAATCAAGAAAAAAGAATAATATAATAGTAACATTCATAAATGACTTACAGTGCCGCCTCCACCTCCAGACCGCGAAAAACGGCAACTGATACCACAGCAAAAGGTATGTATTTATACAATTGTTATGAATCTATTTCCTCTATTCTCCTGGCTACTATTTAGAAAGTATTCGATGTTACAGGGAGAGAATCCGTCTACGATGAAGCGATCAGAACCTCCTCCAGACAACAGACGACAGCCAGACGATCTGTCACAGGTATGACCGGATGTGTCGCTTCACAGTAGGGTGGGGTAATTCAATTCGTCTCATTATTGCTTTGCGGTGCGTTGAAAAGGTTGGCGCTGGCCATTTGCCAAAGTGGGGTTGTTTCATAGACTATTTCTGATCTCTTGCCAACGAGTGCAAAATTAGACGTCGTTCTTTTCCTTGTTTATCTCTCCGTCTCTGCGTCTCTCCCTCCCAAACATTCTTTCGTTTGCTCTACTTCTCTGTTTCTCTCCTCCTCCATGGTCTCTCATCCCTCGTATTGCTGATCTCTCTCGAAACATCACACGCTCTTGTTGTTTCTCAACTTCCCTTTCCGAATTCCCTCTCGCGCACTTGAGAAAATGGCCTCACCATACAGTCCGGGGAAAGCACAACGATCCTCGAAAGTGAGGAGATCCTTTCTGCGCAATTTCCCTTACATCTGCTACTATTGTTCTTGCAATGTTCACCAAGTTTCATAACTACAAGAAAATTGAGGTTGGCTACGCTTTTCAAGGATTCAGAAAAAAATCTCAAAGGGTAATGTGCTAATGATGGCCTGTTTAGGTTCCGATAAAGATGATCAGAGGAGAGAGAAGGGATATCGAAGAAGAAATCGCCAATCGTATTCTATCTGACATCTCGGAAGTCAGCGAGGTAAGTAATTCTTCACACTTTGGGATGTTTTATGACTATTTCTTGAATAAAAATATATGAGTTTGCTGAAAAAGCCTTTTTTCGGATTCAACATGAGCCGATTGAGATATCCCTTTCAGGAAAACTCAATCGCTGGCAGCTTGGCTACAATGGACGATTTTGAAGATTTTCCTAGACATGTGAGCGATTTTTACCCTCGTCATTCAGATGTTCCAGAGAAATAGGGATTCCAGAACGGTAAAAAGTGCTTTTCCCCCTCCACCTAATGTCTTCGGAGCGCTTGTCTATCTGGCGTAAAGTTTTTACCGTTTTAGAAGCGCTATTCCGAAGCCTTCAAATAGTATCCAGCTTGTCTTCATGCCAATCATTCTCATGATAGTTTGAAGTTGAACTATGAACGTCTTTCACTCTTCCACCTGCATTGTCTCATTCTTGACATCTTATCCTCTAATCTTTCTCTGTCTCTACACTGCTCCTCCTCTCCACCCCCGCCCTCTAACACAACACCACTATTTCACAAGTCTCGAGGCTGTTTTCATCAATGCCAATTGAATGACCTAACAACTTCTGCACGAATCTCTTGATCTGAAAGACTATCTTTTAGGGTGTCGGAAGCAAGTCTTTTAGTGCATTCATCATGTCTCTACTCTCAGCGGTGCGGCTATCTATGGAATGCAGACACAACAGCGCCTCAGAGAGTAGAGACATACGAATGCACCCCACTATCTTTAGTTCTGGAAGATCTCGAACACACCTGGTGCTGCTGTTATTTGTTACCTCATGGCACCTGGTAGAGGGGGGGGGGATGTTTTGAGCGTCTCGAGGGGGGAATCTCTATTGATCGCTGAGTTGTGTGTCAAGTATCCTCAGTTGCATCCTCGTGACATTCGATACTCCGCACGCTCTTCCATCGCCGTGGCGCACTTTCAACTTGTTACCGCATTCTTCCTGCACCCTCTTGCTCAACCTTTCACTCGACAATAGGGTTTCTGAACCCGTAGTAAAGTGCATTTCTCATTTGTCTTATTCCCTCGGAGCGATTGCATCTTCGAGATATTAACAACCTCTGTGGATTGGAAGAGAAATGCAATTTATCACCGATAAAGAGTCCTATTCGACATGTTCGACGACATAAATTCTCAACCTGATATGTTCTCAAAAGACATGTTGTAATCGAGCACTTCATTTCTAGCACAGATATAGATTCTATTGGATTACCTGATTATCTGTTTATCTCATTCAGTTGGCCACACTTCCCGAGCGGCCCCCACGTACACCAGAGGAAGATATCGACAGATCGAGGTCGACCACGCCGCAGGTAAGGGTTTTATTGGTCATTTACTTGGGGAACAGAGATCTACGAAAAGCCCTTCTCATTTGTGTTGTTAACGATGAAAGACAAACGCGCAATGGACGTTTGCGCTATAATGGTGAAATGTACAGATGTTTTCACCATTATGGCTTAAATATCCATGCGGCTATTGTCTTTAACCGGATATTAAGGCGTCCGACGCTTCGACGCCCACCCTTACAATGATGAACAATGAAAAGGCAGAGGATGATAAAGGAGCAGGTAATGATTGCATTTATTTATTTTGTGTTCTGTGAATCAACATAGTATTTGTAAGTGTCAAAGCACATGCAACAGAATGGAAATTAATAAGGTTTCTGAAACAATAATTTTATGCGAGAAAGTGCATTTCTCATAAGTCTAATCTCTGGGGAGCAGTTGTCTCTCTTATGTGATAGACGGCCGCTCCAAGGGTATTAGACGAATGAGGAATGCATATAATTCCCGTCTTCAAAACCCTTGATATTAGGAATGATGACTATTTCTCGTTATTATGCTTCCTGACTGAATTGTTGCCTTAGTCTATTCACCTCGTAGTTGAAACATATCCCGTAACGACGAAATAGCACGTAAAAATGAGAGACCAGGGTGGCATCCAGGTGTGAGACGCGTACTAGGTATAACAGTTCGGATATGATGCATAATATACGGTATGACATTCTTCAGATGAACGATACACACTCTCACCACTGCCACCAGACATCATTACCACAAGTGGTCAGCATTTTTTTTATTTATATACTCTCATATCATTTCAAGTCATTTATATTACACATGGTTGTTAGTGAAGGCAAATGGAACCCTAAAGTTCATTCCTTCATCCTATATTCTCTGACGCGCAGTCGTCTCCATAAATTAGAAACAACCGAGCGAATGAGAGAGCGGAATGAAATTTGGGATTGCCTTCACTAATGGTAATATTCCAGGAGGAGCCACGTCTCCTGTTCCCACTGCTCTGTCTCCTCAACCTGCCATCGTGACCCTAGATGAGAATGGACAAATGAAGGAGGAATACCCTTATAACACACCGGTACTTCTATTTTCATTACAATTCTGTATTTTTCCATGACAATACCATAACTTCTGGGGAAAACGTTAAAAATAAAGTGTGAAGGATGAATTTTCAATTGAATTATCAAAAACCAATGGAAAAGTTATTATGGATCATAACAAGCAGGAAAAAAACTGTCGGTTTGCCGTTTGACTAACAGTTTTTCTGTGTCAATGGAACAATAATGGATCTGGTAAATCCCTCATGGATGTTCCTCCGTGATGTCTTCTCTTCTTATCTCGACAGTGCAAATACTGTCTTACTTTCCCTCCTTACTGCCTCTCCTCCTCTGTCAATCATAGCCCATTCTCTCACCGCGCACACTCAACAATACTCGCTTTTCGTTGCGCACACTGCCGCCCCTGAACCCCGACGATAGCTGATCAGTTCGTATTGGCGAAAGGCAACTGCACGATTGACATTGCCGCCGTAATGGTGAAATGGTCAAATGCTCCCGCATTCTCACGGCTCATCGGTTCATTTCACCATTATGGCTCAAATGTCCATGGCGTTGTTGTCCTTCACCTTTTCGGATTCCCCAATCTCTAAAGCGACCTGACTCTAGGGTGTCGCACGCGGGAATTCTAACCTTCCTAATCTTCCCCAATCGGTTGTCTATCGAAATGAGAGACGAGCGCTTGGAGGAGATTGTGGTGGTTCGACTTCCCACATGCAATTATTAGCGAACCCGTCATCCACTTTTCATTTTCTTCTCTGATTATGAGTTCGTTGCGTAATTCATGCGTCCTTTACCTGTGATGTGCTTATATGCCATCAGGAGCCATGCTTCCCGACGTGGTAGTCGATTCTCCCCCTCCGTCTCCTGGCAAGCCGACTGAAGGGGCGACGTTCACCCCGTCTGAGGAGTCGTCATCAGAAGACAGGGGACGCAAGAAGAGGATGCACAAAGCAATCGCGAAAAGGAAGCGAACACCCCCTCCTGTTCCTCCGAAACCCAAGAGAAGCGGGTTGAGGACAGATGCGAAGATGGAGGAGGAGGCCCTGAGACCTCCTTCCTCAAGAAGTTCGTCCACTTCTCCGCAGCCTGGAGGAAGAAGCGACAGCAAGACAAAGATATCATGCATCTCAACAAAGTTGCAGAGAGTAAGCGGTTCAAAGGGGGTCAATCTGTCAATACAAAAAAAATCAAATCTAGATTTAATGATTAGGGAACGCATTTTCAAAAATTCTAACCTCTCCAATCTCGTCGGAACGGTTGTATCCTACTACGATAGAAAACCGGCCTGTGTAGATTAGGGAGGTTAGACAATTCCGAAATGTGTTTCCTAGTTATGATGCACCATGGTCATTGCAGGTCCTGGCGGCAGCAGAAGCCGATCCAGCAGTGCCCGTAGGAGCGCCACTCTTCGTACAAGACCTCAAGGGACAGGACCTCATCATCTACATGTCCTCGCCCAGGTATATTATTTTATAAATTTACTATTTCTTATTTGCCTTATGTATCCATTCTTCACAGTCAATAAAATGACATGACTGAAAAATATGGAAACCTCATGCTTCATTCAAAAAGTTTCTTAGACTCACATACTAGGCATTTGACTAGATAAACCATGAAGGCTCGCCTGCCCCATCTGATCGTGATTAATCCCACTCGTATGCGTAGAGAAGAGCGTATCAATGAGAATCAGAATGCCAGAGTGGCTCTTAGCTGCTCTTGGCTGCCTCTCTCCATCATAATAGCCATCGTTATTCCAGTGGAAAGAACAATCTCTCGCCCATTTCGCCCAAGTCTCCCAGGAGATCACGTCCAGGCACAAAATCCCCGGTGTTGCTCAGCCCTGGAAAGGAATACTCCATGGAGGTAGGTGGCCTAGTGGTTGAATGGGCGGGCATCCAAATTATGGACGGGAGTACGGTTCCTGGATCTGACAAAATCCTTTGCCAGGTCATTATCGCGATGAAGCGAGGAAAGCCCGAGTTTCTGCCACCCGATGACCAGGCTCCGGAGATCGACGATGAGGATGCCAATTATAAAGACCGAGAGACAAAGGTAGAGTCGATTCTGTCGCAGCTTGAGAATATCTGCCGCCAATTCTATTCTACGCCTTTATGCTTGATCTTGAATCAAGGCGTCACCTTTTGCGCTAGGAACATCGCAATTTTCTAAGATATAGTTAAAAAGGTCATGCTTTGTATAAGGCTGGAGGTGTAGATTTCAACGACCGCAGAATGGATTTGTAACCGTATTGATGATCAATTGCTTTACAGCTGAAAGAAACCAAGCACGAGACTGACTTCAAGGATGACAGTGACAAACGAGAGAAGAGGGTGAGTTGTTGCAGATATTTATTACCCGGGGCTTCTAAATTGTTACTAAAGTGCATTTCACATTCGTCTAATTCCCGCCGAGCGGTTGTTTCTACGTTCAATGGATAACCGCTTCGAGTGGATCAGACGAATGATGAATGCACTTTGCTACCGATCTAGAAATCTTATTATTAACCATGTAATTTGTTATCTGATTGTATTGATCATAGTCGCTAGCAAAGAACTGCTCTCGTTCATTTCTTTCGCCCCCTCTCCTCTTTGCTTACTTTACACAGCACGGGGGGAACGCAGCTGAATCGAGAGGGGAAGCATGCGACCACCTGAAATACACCACAATACAATATTTATCCGTATCAGAGCCTGCGCTCTGTGAATCAAGGGTAGTCTTCGATTAGATTTAAACATCTTTCACGGGCATAACTATTGCAGAAGGCCCCTGTGGATGATCTCGACCGCTATCGGCCGAAGCATTTCTACAAAGAAGATGAGGACGAGGGACCGGGATATGACATCGACGATTCTCCCTGGGACAGCCACTACCAGGTGATTTAAGGATTCAAATCAATTTCAAGGCTTATGCATATTGTTCGTCTAGACTGGCCCTAGTAGTCTGATCGGCAGGCGATGCCCCCCCCCCTAGTTTGGGTCCTAAATGCCTGAATATCGGTGCAATTTTATCTTACGCTTAGATCGGCCCGGATACCTATCTCATGGCGACTCGTGGACCTGCTTTCAACTCGCGTGTTCGTGACTACAGAAGGACCCTCTGGGGAGATGGAGCATCCTATGTCACTCAGGTTGGTATTCGAAGATTGTTCCTGTTGATGACCAAATTCGTCAGGGCTTCCTCGGAGAGCGCAACAGAGATGTGTCAGTTCGTGAGAGAAGGAGGTAAGGAATATTTTTGGTACTTAAAACATCAAAAGATCTCGGCTGGCAACAAAACTCCCTCCATACCCCTTTCAATGCTCTCTTATTGCAAATGGGTAAATAATCATGACAATGATAAATTGGAATCATTTAGATACACGGACATCCTGCGCGAGAAAAAGCCCGATGGCACTGAGGACAGTGTCAATGACCACGCGACGTCTATTTCGAGAAATCCTTCAGCCTCGGCACTGGAGAGGATCAAGGTAAGCATTAGAAATAATATGTCTCCCAAAGCAACGTTTACCTATGTGCACATGTCATAGCTAAAACATATCCAGAATCAGGAGCTGCCAGAGAAATAATGAAATAACACAAATACAAGAGAGGCAAACATAACGAGCGTTACGTTTGGATTAATAATATTTGTTAAATATGTTTAAAATTTAATTGCAGGTCGACATCGCCAAAGTGGCTCCATCTGCCACGAAGAAGAACGATGATGGAAGTATGTACAAAGATATAGAGTCGAATTCAGAAATGATTTCAGCCTTCGCGCCAATTTTCTCGCAGCGACTCCGTGACGTTCCCTTCTTGGCCAACGCAGAGAATGCGATATTTGAGTGCAAAGTGCAGGGATCACCTCAGCCATCTGTGAGTGATACTAACTATAAGAGGGCGCAAGACAAGAGCGTAATAGATCCTTGTACTATAACGGTGAAAATACACCGTTGTGGCGCAAATGCTCATATAATTCATCCCTTTTATAAATAGTTAGGCGACTTTCCAACTGAATACAATATTCAGATCACGTGGTTTGTGCACGACCGCCCCATTGATATTGATGCAAGGAACGTCATGAGCTTCGTCAACGGTTAGACAATCATTCGATAAGAAAATATTTCGGAAAATGGAAAAAATAAATGACTATGAATTAGGTGTCGCATATGAGTCTTTCAGTGCATCCGCAAAATACAGAGACAACCGCTCCTCGGAGAGTAGAGACGCGGCGAATGCCCTAAAAGACTCCCCACTATACTTAAATGCCCTAAAGTGCGATGCAAGAATTGATGTTCAGGTGTGTGCCGTCTCATGATCCACCATCCTCATCCCACCGACCTCGGCCACTACTCATGCGAGGCTAAGAACCAGTTCGGCAGTGACAAAACAGGAGCAAGACTGCTTTCCGGAGGTCAGAGTAGTCGCAATATATGATTACCGAGATGTGTTTGAGATACGCCCAATCGTCCTGGCCGTCCTGATGTTGAGCTGTCTTCGGACACAGAACTGTACATGACATGGGATGCTCCGGAAGGACCTACGTATTTGGAAGGACTCACCTATAAGTTGGAGTATCGTCCTCAGAGTGAGTTTGCCTGTGCTTATCTCTTTCAATCGGAATATTCTTGTAGACAACGGAGACCCTTGCGCTCCCTGGCACACAATTTCTGATGCCATTGATGACGAGGCCGTTGTTGTGAAGCATCTCGAACCTCTGGGCATCTACCAGTTCAGGGTAAGCCATCAGAAATCAAGAACAGTATGAGTTCTTCTTCAAGGTCCGAGCAAAGAACGCATTTGGCTATGGTGAACCGTCGCTTACCAGTCGCATTGTGAGAACTCATCAAAGAGGTATGAACAAAATTTCACATAAAGTTAAATTGGGACTGTTCAGGAGCCCCTAAGCTTCAAGTCGACATTCTGAAGCAGGAAAAACGCCTCACTGTCGTGTCCATGCCTCAGGTATTTTGCAAAAAGGCTATTTTTCAATATGAACATCAACAGGTCAAGCAGGGCAAGGCACTCGAGGGTATCTCTGAAGAAAGCGAGGAGAGCGAGGCCGAGGTGGGTAGCAGGGTTCCCATATCATTGCCTTTGTCATTTGTCTAACCACCGCGCAGCGATTATCTCTTTATGAGAACGATAACCGCTCCGAGTAGGTTCGAGGAATGATACTAAATATTCTTAGAGTCGAGTACTAGTAGCACAACGAGGTTATCTTCGTGATATTCCCTCCTTTAGGTAGAAAAGGAGAAGGCTTGGATGGCCGCGGGAGAGACCACACTCTCATCAGAGGACCCCAAGACACGATTCCAAGTATGAACTAATAAGAAATTGTTAACAATATCGCTGCTTCAGTTGGAGTCACTCATTGCAAAGGGTCGTTTCTCAGTCGTCCGCAATGCAATCGATAACAAGGCTGAGGTGAATACAACATTATATTTAGGAATACACTATAATATCAGAGCATGCGCTCTGGGGACTGTTTATGGACTGGGACATTTTCAGCATCAAGATATGTTTTTAGATCGGTTCCCACTGCACCTGTAAGATATCCGAGGGAACAGAGGACGCGAGGAGGGAGCACCTTCTCCTATCCAAGGCCCAACATGAAAACATCGTCCATCTCCTGTCTGCACACACATTGTTTGTGACTTTTCCATCAGAGTTAACAGTTTGATTACTTAACCATGCGAAGTTATACCTTCTGTGAATCATATCCCATAAAGTAATCGTTCTGTCAACCATAGTTTTCCGATTTCCCCATAATCCATGCCATTTGCAGCAACGGACTGTTGTATCTCTTCGTGGAGAGACTCTTCGAAGACGTCTTCGCCAGATTCACATTCATTGACAACTACACCGAAGAACAGGTAGGGAGAACTGGGAGCGGTTAAATTCATTTCATTTCATTTATGCATTCAAAAATTATGCGTTTAAAATAGACCCGAAAGAGATTAGACCGAAAGATTTATCTTCGTAATAGCCTCTTCTCATGTTCAGATCGCCATGACCACTCGACAGGTTGCAGCCGGACTGCATTGGCTGCACTTCAAAGGGTGAGGCTTTAATCGGAGACAAATTAATCATTCTTGGAGCAATGGACTGGCACACAGACCTCCTGCATGTTCCTTTCACTGTAGTATTATTGCAAATGAATTAATATATAATATATATTTATTCATTTGCAATAATGAATAAATATTTATTATATTATCAAATCAGCTCCATTCAGTATTGCCCACCTCTCCGTCTCTCCACACAACGTCATGTTCGTCAGTAAGAGATCGTGGGTAGTGAGGATAGTCGACTTCTCAGAAGCAAAACTTGTGGAGGAGAAGGTTTGTTCGATCTCTTAGGACAAGAATAATCAGTCGTTTCCAGCCCTTGAACCCCACCGTATTCGACCAGAACTGGGCTCCTCCTGAGTTCTACCTGGAAGGAGCCACTGCTACAGTACAGTCGGACATCTGGGGACTCGGACTGCTGGCATTCTGTCTGTGAGTTGAATTCATCTAATGGATTGAATAATATACTCCCCGTTATGGTTGTCAGATTGACCATTTTATTGGTTATGTTTCACAGAGGGAATATCTTTGAATATTTAGTAGTATTGAAGCATAACCCATAAAGTATTCAAACTGCCAACCATAACCCCCGTTGTTTAGGCTAGGAGGATTCCACCCGTTCACCTCCGAGTACGATACGTATGATGAGATCAAGGAGAATGTTCTCAAGGTAAATAAACTTGGCCAGAATATAATAATGTGATTGATCAAGGTGAAATGTGACCCGAACCTCATCCCAGTGCAAGCCAGTCAAGAGTCACTCAGCTTTGTCACATGGGCATTGAAGAAGAGCGCCCTGTAAGTGATGAACCGAATTCTGTCCTCGTGATCAAGCATTTTATATTCGTCTAATTTCCTCGGAGCTGTTTTTCATAACATGAAAGATACAAGTTCTGTGAGTAATTGAAAAGAATGAAAATGCTCTTTTTACCGGTTTAGATAATCTTGATCATGTATAAGACATCAATCTTTGCAGTCGTCGTATGCGAACGGATGAGGCCCTCTCTCACAGATTCCTGTCTTCTGACCCGTCTATGGTTAGGAGGAGAGAGACAATCAAGTGAGTTTGTGGGAGAAAGATAACTGCACAATGGACATCTGCGCCATAATGATGAAATGGTGCATCTGGCTCTCACTCGAATTTATGTGCTGAACTTCTCCCACGACCTGAATCATTTCAGGTACCCAAGCAGCAGACTGCGCAAGACTGCCTATCTAACAAGGAAGCAGCCCTCAAAAGAACTGAGCGAGCGATTGATCAAGGCCGCAACCGAATAAATGCCACTGTAGCATAAATATCTAGAATTTATGGTAGAAGAACCGTTTTCTGCTCAAATCTCCAGCGTATCAATTTCATTAACAGGATCTGTAATTAGCCAAGGTGTAATAATAGTTTTTTTTTCAAAATTTCCTTTGCCTGGATTCCAGGCTAAATTCCCATACAGGTATTTCATTTCTATTCGCAGCGCCATATTTTCCTCATCCGAGTGAATTGTTTCCCGACTAGGGACCGTGAATCGGCTCGCGAAGTAAATCCCGTTTCTCTACCTAATTGTTTAGCTTTTGCCTCTTGCTGATTATAGACAACCACACGACAATGAGTTAGAGAAAGGGAATATACTTCGAGAGCCGATTCACAGTCTCAAGTCCAGACTTGAATGTTCCTGTTCATATCGATAAAGCTCCTTGATTTATTGTTTTGGTGCTCGGTGTCTTCGATCGCAAAGATCGTGAAACCAGAGATCAGTTCGAAAACTTTTAAAAACAATTGCCAGCCGGACCACTCCAATCACTCATGCCATGACGTACGAGTACGGTCGCCTCGTTTTAGAATCGTCACTCCGTTCTCTCGATTCTCTTCGAGCGGCCGTTCTTCTTTTGTTTATCTCTCTCCGAGAGGCAACAGGGTCGAAGTGAAGAAGGATGTGACTAAACTATTCAAAAACGATCCTATCGTGCCTACCCTACCAACGAGGTGTAGAAGCACATTATGATGAAAAAAGTTATATATGCAAGAACAAAAACTCACTTTGTACCACATCATTGCATTCAACAGATTGGTTGAGCTGTCATTTTTACTCATATACCACGATAACACTGATTGTCCAATTCATTGTTCTTTTTGGAAAGACAGAAACGCTGATGTTGAAGGGAGTATGTCGAACGTTTTCGTTCCTTTCAAAATATGCAACGTAAATGGGACAAACCTTTCTGGTTTTGAATTTAGCTGTTTTTTCATAATATCTACTGATCACAGAGCGATGGTGTCGTTGTCATAGTCCACTCGTCCTTTCTTCAGCCTGGGAGAGCCTGGATATATTGTTGTCCCTTTCTCCAGCAGGAAGAGTGATCATCCACCCCTCTGCCTACCAGCCAAAACACATTCAATGGGTGGAGGGAGTAGTAAGAGTCACAGTGGTGGTAAAACGACTTGGCTAAGCTCCGAGGCCTGCTTGTTGGTGAGTCTCTTGCACTTCTAGAAAACCGTGCAGAGTAGTGCACCGTATAGTAGTGGTGACATAGACACCCAAGACACGCCGATTCATCTCGGGTGTCCGTATCAGCGCTGCAACACAAATGTTCTTGTCCTCAGTCTATCCTAGCTTTTACCAGTCTGTAGTGTCACTATGTAAAATAGAGACGTTCTGACGGATCCGAATCAAATTCCAAAGTACAATCTCTTTCTTTGAATAATGGCCAACGATTATTTAAGAAGTAGAGAAGCTGAATGTTCTTTGCGTTTGGATTCGGATTCACTAACAATAATGATTGAGTGTGAGGCGGCCGAGGGAACTCTCTATTATTAGGACTCATTGGAAGACATTTCCTAGCCTAAAAATGAACACGGGCCAGTTTTTGACCGTGCCCGGCCACTCATCTCACAGGTACTACCATTTATAATTCGGTACTGAAAGTCCATTTCTCATTCGCTTAATCCACTCGGAGCCGTTGTATATCGTTCATAGAGATAACGAGGGTCTCCAAATCAATAGTAAAATTATTTTCTGATTTGTCTAATTTCTGCCGAGCAGTTGTCTATCGAACATGTTTACGCTCAGCAACACCGTTACGCAGAGATTAGACGAATGAACCATGCACTTTACTATTGATTAGGATTCCGTTATCAATTAATTTAATGCATTCTAGGGTTTCTAAATCGGTAGTCAAACTCATTTGTGATTCTTCCATTATCCGCAGAGCGGTTGTCTATCCCTCATAGAGACAACCCCGGAGAATGGAAGAATCACAAATGAATTTGGTTACCGATTTCGACCCTGGTGCATTCGTCATTCGTCTAACTGCTGCGGAGCCGTTTTCTGTTCATGCGATAGAGAGCCGCTCCTCAGAGGTTGAACGAATGACAAATGCACTAAATGAATCGATAAGGGCACTCTACTATTGATTTAGAAACCCCAACAGATACGACGTTCCCGATGTCGTCAAGGACACTGTCGAAGACCCCGATGAAGCAGGTGAGTAACCTCTTCTCGTTGTTTTGGTTACTGATTTTGAACGTCGCTGTCCTGTAGAGTTGGCAGTTAGTATGAGAAATCGGTTATGTTTCACATGATACTATATCCGGAAAAGTATAGATTTCGTGAAACATAAACGATGGCGCATATTTACCACCAACCACTGTTGACTGTGTTCATCAATCATGTTGTGAGGATGTAGAGTGGAGTGAGGGCATAGTACACCTTCATGTCTCATCTCGGGGTCTCCTCTTGTCTCATAAAGATGGATGGAGAGAATGATAATGTGCACTTTATTGTGTGGGTTGAGTGACTCCTCTTTTTACAGATGAAGATGAGCTCTCTGAGGAGCAGACAGAATGGGAATATGCGTCGTATGATGAGCAGTATGACGACGAAGGCTGCTGGGTCACTGGGGTCAGTTTCAGTTCGTATGTGCATCTGGATATACTTCATCGATCCTATATATCGTGAGATAAAGCTTTCGTGAAATGTAACCGATCTCGCATATATTGCCTGCACTAAAGTCTACTAGATTTGGCAGTTTGCATGCGAGACCGGTTATGTTTCACGAAAGATATATGAATGTTTTTATATAGGATCAGTGAAACATAACCAATCTTGCACGTTAGCTGCTGACACAACAAATGCATTCCTCCTGCTCTACTCTAATCAGACTTTAGATGCCCCAATATAGCGAAATTTATGCGCGCGGTGCCATTTCGCCATCGTCTTGACATTTCATCTCGACCACTCGATGCTGTGTACTCATGAGACTCATGAGCTCGCAGCTCGAAAACACGCCCAGCAGATGAGATTTGGGGTCCACGCCCCAGACTTTCCCCCCTCTCGGAGTCGCTGATTAATGATTCATGGCCCCGCTGTTCATAGGGGATTAGCAGCAGACAGAAAAGTGATTGTCGTCACTGCGCGCGGTCTTATCCCATCACTCTTGAGAAAAATGACTCGTCGCGCTTCCAAAGAGGAGCTTAGTGGACCGTGTATTGACGCCTCCTCTCTTACTTATTTTTTATCCTCTCCCTCCACACCCAGGCTTCTTTTTTACGTCTTTTTTTCTCGTCTATTGAATATATTAGGTTTTCAGCTAACCAGTTTTCTCTGCATTCGATCGACAACAGCTCCGCAGAGAGTAAACAATTAATAAATGCGCAATATTACTGTTTTGGAAACCCAATTAGCTGATCATTTTCGATTCTCTGATCCGAGAGGTCGTGTCCTGGGGGCACATTTACCTGACTGCATCCATCGATTCGAGTGCAGAGAGCAAAACATTAGTGGTGGCTTTTGGCGGCAGCAGTGAGTGACTGAAATTCGATCATCTCCAAGCCCTGCCTGATCTTGACTGAGTAGAAAGAGAAGTTCTCTTCACTCTCTCTCTTCTTGATCCCTCCACTACTAGACACGAAGGCACATGTTGGAGTAGTCTCTCGAGTGTACATTCTCCCTTCTCAGTCTCACTATGACGCATTAAGCCATTCTTCACCACCACGTGGTTGTCCATAGTTTACTTTATTCTTACATGTTTAGAATGGAGACCATAACCAATAACAACGCATTTCATTCTTTCTCTCTACTTTTCTCCGTTGATCATGAATTCGGCATGACCATGGTCTTCACCGCGTCCACCATTATGCACTTTATCGCTTGGACTAGCACTACTTGTTTTTGCGAAATTGCTTCCTTTGGGCGTGTGCCATGTTTCTCCATTTGTCGTGTTTGCAATTCACTGAATAATTCCCATTGTGCCCTCTGTGGCCAGGTAGACAAGGTTTTTTTAACGTGAAGTGTCTGCTCATACGCCAGTAATCAGTGGACGTCAGACGAAGCGATTAATTACGCAGCCGCTCATTTTTCCGAGCAACACAGAGGAAAAGAGGGTGAGAGTGAGTGAAGGATGCGGTGGTATCTCTTCTTTTGATCACTTTCTCCCCTTGAAGTGAACTGATTTATAGTCAAATCGACGAAGAGATGATGATTTAGAGCTGTTCGCTTTTGCTTTATATAGGAAAATTCTTCTGCGCTCTTGATATAAGTGTCGCTGGAAATAGAGGGAAGCCGGAAGAATTCTCTTGGATTAGCTACTCTAATGAAAACGAAAACACGTGTGTTCCGCCACCCACCATTTCTCTTTTCCCGTGTCTGTCCCCCTTGGCAACTAGGTATTTCGTAGTGTATTTCATTCGACGGTTTTTCGTGATTTCGCAACATTTTCATCCATGACCAAAAGTAATTCTTTTCAGCACTGTATGCAGAGGCTGTGGCAATGGTTTAGAGACAGGAAACGAAACACTATTAGGTAAGCGATAGGGTTTCTAACTCGGTATTCAAATTCATTTCGGATTCTTCCATTGTGTGCGGAGCGGTTGTCTCTACGAACGATAGACAACCGCTCCGCGGAGAATGGAAGTGTCAGAAATGAATTTGAATACCGATTTAGAAACCCTAGTAAGCGACATAAATCAGTAAATTTGTCGTCATTCTTCTCCGGAGAGCGGTTGTCACTAGAAACCACTTTTTGGAAAATAAGTGCGTTATTTGTCTTCTCTACTGTTCTGCTAGCTGTTGTCTATGGCTATCAGAGACAGCAACATTCCGAGGCGCACGGACGACAAATGATGCACATATTTTTCAAAACATGATGCCTAGTTATCACTCCCTTATTAACAACCGCATTGCGGAGAAGAACGAAGAGAGATTTACCGATTTAGAACCCCCTAGTAAGCTATTGCCATTAGTTACTCCTCAAAATATCATGTAGTGACTTTTCCAGAAAATGGAGGAGTAGTGGCGCGGCGATAAACAGTTCCAACGGCAGTCTTTCGGAATCAAACGGGGCATCAAATATGGGTGGAGTCGGAAGGGAGCCAAAACGGTAAGTGACTGGCTTCTAAATCCGTATTTCTCACTCGACCGATCCACATGGAGCGGTTGACATTACGAGCGATAGACAGTCACATGTTTAGACGACTGAGAAAACCCTGGTAGGTGATATGTGAACCGATCCACTGACAAAAATTTTATTTGTCTCAAATATTCATTTTACAGGAAAAAGCGCAAATCTCGCTCCATGACTGGCCTCAATCACCATGCACCTTCCACCAATTCATTGCCCCCGACAAGGGAGGAGGCAGAGAAGAAGGTCTATCCTTTTTTCAATCTATTAGTTTAACTATTAGTTTGGCGGTTTTAATAGTGTGCGAAATCAGTTATGTTTCACCGACTCTATATATAAAATTATATAGTCTCCTTGAAACATAACTGATCTCGCATACGTATTATAATCTTTTAAAACTGCTATTTCTGCAAAGATTTATGTGTTTGTTTTCAGATCTCCGACTACGAGGCGTTTTTCGCCGAGACCGAACCTGTGATCAATTTGGTTAGTTCGCCAAAGAAACTTCTCAGAAACATTTGGACCTCGCTATCCCGGTTCTCAATTCTCAATTGCCTGGGTAGGAGTCCTTCCTCCCTGCTTGAGGAGAGATGTTTGTTGTTTCAAAGGGCGTGGGGGACATCTCCGAGAAGTGATTGGAATGTTCATTGGCCCGCTGCTCTACTGAACATTCTTCACACACGTGCCGATGTGTGTGAATGATCCAGCTGTGGCGCGGAAGTCCACGACGTTCAGTGCATTCTCGTGGGCTTCCAGATGCGTTCTTCTGTTGATCTTGGAGGAAATTTAGAATCGTTTAAAGCCTATCCATAGTGGCGAATAGGAATACTATTTTATTTTTTGGATAAATTTACATCCTTTCTGTCTTACCGGTTTGGTGAACTGTTACCTCTGATGAATGATAGACAACCGCTAGCACAACAGCAAAGACTGAGCGTGAGTGTGAGAAAACGTAGATACGTTCCAAAAGTTGATGCCTAGTGGTGAATCATCGGGGATAATGACCGCGAGTCATCATCGATGATCCACAGCGCAGATGGTGCATCGGGCGAACAACGACTGCGCCATAGTGACGCCATCATAGTTAAGACAACGATGACGCATCCGTTAACTTCACCAATATGGCGCTAGAGTCCATCCTTCATCCTCATCGTCATCATCACATAGTTCCTGTCAACCTTCAATGATCGGATGGCATCGACCAGTCACTGCACCGATGGTGCATCAGAGTGAAAGACTACAACGTTGTGGACATTTGCGCAATGGTGATGCCTTCATAATGATGGCGCAAATGTTCACATATCCTTGATCGTCATCGTCATCGTCACATGGTTTTTCTCAACCTTCAATGATCGGCTCATTCTCAGTCCTCTGTCTCCTCGTCTCTTCTCCAACCTGTCAGTGCCTGCATCAATATTGCCCAAGGTGTGAGCTGCTGTCAAACTCGAGCTTCTAGCCACACTAGACAGCCATACATCACTAATATATCCGAGGGGATTTATCACTTCTGCAAGCTTGAATCACTGTTGATGTGAGATGTGGCTTTGGATGTGTTCAGCATTTGGTTCTAGCTTTAGGATCGATCTTGCAAGATAGTTGTCAAAAATTTTGTTTGTGTAGTTGAGGGAAACAGTGATAACTTTACACTTCGTCTTCGTTTCACCGAGGAAGAAGAAGAAGGGAACACTCCTCATCATCACTCATGACCATGGAGTGAATGGCTGCTTTTCCATTCCACTTCGCAAACGAAAACAAGTGCCGAACTTCCGCCTCTGCGATGTATTAGGTTGTTGCATAAGTCTTGTCACATTGGTTCATTAGGTGGTGTTTGCTAGCGAGGAACTCGTTTTAGGTATGGTCACCTATGTCATCATGGACT
>JACMIF010001490.1:0-23403 GCA_014805445.1 Diplogasteroides magnus | reverse complement strand
ACTTTGTCAATTTTGAGTTTCGTGGGTCGGTCCCAACTACAAAAAGTCTTATCTCGTCGAGACGATCAAGAATCACTATACTTTTATAGGGTTTGGACGCCTAGCAAAAAAATTAAATTTTTCGAGTCCGCACTTTGCCGATTTATCCTACATCTCAATCTAATTTTCAGACATTGAGATATTGATTTTCGAACTCAGCGTGGTCGACTTAATCAGGGACAAAATTTTCAGATAGGGTTAACTTTTTGCTGTGCCAAGGGTATTTCACTCCTGTGAGATAATGTCTCATATAATGTCGCAGAATTGCAATTTTTGTTCAGCTTGAGCAAAATTGTTGCTCAACTTGAGTCTGACGGAAAGTTCACAAAATCAGAACTCGGGTTTCATAACGGTAGTAAAGTGCGAATCTCACTCGTCTGACACATTAGGAGCGGTTTTCTATCGAAACTAGAGACAATCGCTCCGCGCGGAAATTAGAGGAATGAGAAACGTACTATACTACAGTTTCAGAAACTCACTACACATTCAATCTCTGAGAAATCAACTGATGAAGTGTTGTCACGCTCTAGGTATAATCTCCAAGACAATAGCAAAACCTATGATCCGGCATCATGGAATGCTCTGGAAATCTATTTCAATAACACTCTGTCGTGTGATTTTCGAAACATTGATTGGTCTTTCTCTTGTCAACTCATTTGCAATTTTATTGAAAAATCTTGGAACTAGAAGTGATAGTCCTGAAACAGGATTATCTTTAGAGAGTGATTCGCTGGAGTTTGTGGTCTCATGACTAGGGTGGGGAAAGGCAGCGAAAGTACATTTTTCATTCGTCTGATTCAATCGGAGCTGTGGTCTCTCTCTCGCGATGAACAACCGCTCTGAGTGAATCAGACGAATGAAAAATGTACTTTCACTGCCTTTCCCCACCCTACTCATGACTAAACTAGGACATATTTTTGGTGTTTATAATTGTCTAGCCATCGACGGAAATTGTGATTGCGAGTTGCCCACTATATGCCTACATATGGCCAACTTGAAACATATTTGACTGTTCTTCAATATGACAAAAATCGTTGCGTATCGTTGAGAATATGCTGATGCTTATATCTCATTTCCCATTTTCAATTACTGTTTGAGATCAGAATTTAAAAATAAACGAGGGCTAGCAAGCGGTGAACGGATAATTGAACCATAGTGATGTGTGACCTATTAAAAGGACTTGAACATGAAGGGTTCATCATCATGATACATGTCACTAGAGAGCTGTATCGGGAGCTCTAGATAGGAAGAAATGGGATTCATAATCGGACCATGGAATAGTGTTCTCGTACTAACCAAGACAGCGGTATATCTATAGCGAGGAATAAGTTATACTATGATTAATATGAGAGAGTTATAATGGTCCTCAAGAACATATCGTTGACATTGTGAGTTGCCCACAGTGAGCATACTTATGACCAACGTGAAACTCATTTGATTGTACTTCAATATTGCGAAAATCATAAAATTGTGTTGGGCAATATGGTAGAGAAGATCCTACTTCACATCTTTCACTACTCGTTTTTTGTTGAATTATTCTTATGCGGAATGTGCTGCAACTTCTACTATGATGCCATTTTTTGTTTGACGTTTTGAAGAAGTTAATTTGTAAATAGGTGAAGTTGTGCAACGTATTATCAATATATGCTCGATGATGAACAAGATGCAATTTTTGAAGTATTCCAGGTAGAATTTTATACGACCAACGAATACACGAGTCAAATATAGGAAGAGTTCAAAATCGGTAAAATTGACGTCATTCTTATCAGCAGTTGTCTATCAACCGGCAAGACAACAGAAGAATGGCGAATTCAACAATCTAGAACTCCTGCCACGCACTATGGCCTTCAAGACAGTTTCCGGCTTCATAATGCCCTCTTGTCAACGCCTTTGCCTTTTTATTGAAAAAACGATTTCAATGCCTCTCCGACGTGTAAATATGGTATTCGAAATATAAGAAATTGCCCTAGTTCATGGAAACCTTAAAGGTACACTCCCGGGCGCCGAGTATTGCAAACTGATATTAGACACGGTAGCTCATTTAATTGACCTTTTCTCTAGTTTGTATATCAAAATGGACTAATGGAGAATGCAGTATACATTCTGAGCTAGGAACTCACATCGCTATGAAGCCACAATATCTATTTTTCGTCCCATTCGCGAATTAGCACATTCAAATTCTACCGTGTCTAACGTCAGTTTGCGATAGAAATCGGCGCCCCGGACTGTACCTTTAAGTTCCTTTATATGAGAGACTCGGGCGTATTTTTATTGAGTGGTTGTTAGAACTTGTGGTCTCATGATTGAATAATGTCAATTTTTGGGACATATAATTGTCTATCAGGGACGGACTTCGTGATTGCGAATTGCCCTCTATAAGCACACTTATGACCAATGTGAAACATATTTGGATTTCCTTCAACATATCAAAAATCTTTTTACATCGTTGAGAAGATATACACTGCTTCTTATATCCCGTTTCCCATTTTCAATTATTGTTAGAGGTGTTAGAATAAACAAGAACGAGGAATAAGTTCCATGACAGTGATTTTAACACTTGCGTCGTTAAGGAGCATCTGTCCATATGACTATTACGGGGCGCAAATGTCCATTGTGTTCTCGTCTTTCGCCCGAATATAAGTTAAGATTGTAGGCCTTGTTGAGATAGGTAATCTCATGTCACAGAATTGTATTTTTCATTCAGCAGTGTTAAATCAGCACGATCACGTTCACATAATCATTACCTATTCAATCATTGAGAAGATAACTGGAAAATTATAGTCACGTCTTGTGTCCTTCAATCTCTCGCGGAAATTAGAGGAAACGTTCCATACTACAGTTGCAGAAACTCACTACCCATTCAATCTCTGAGAGAAATCAACTGGTGAAGTGTTGCCACGCTCTATGTATGATCTTCAAGACAATCGCCAAACCTATGATCCGACCTCAGGAATGCTCTTGAAAACTACTTCAATACCACTCTGTCGTGTGATTTTCGAAACATTGATTGCCCTGTTTCATGAAAACCTTGCTGCACGTATATTTTCTTGGAAAGGATCTTTTAGTGAGTTATTGATCAAATTTTGAAAGTTATAATTGTCTTCGAAGGAAATTTCGTAATCATTGCGAGTTGCCCACTGTGAACATACTTATGGTCAACGTGAAACATATTTGATAGTTCTTCAATATCGCGAAGATCTTTGCATATCATTGAGAAGATGTTGCTTCTTGTATCTTAGCTATTTCCCATTGTCCATTATTATTTGAGATCAGAATCAACAAGAACGTGGAATCATCTCAATGGCAGAGAAATTAACACATTGTCCGTGAAATGATGGAACATCTGCACATTTAACCATTACGTTGCAATTGTCCAAGGCACTCATTACTTTCGCCCGAATGATTTGTAGATAGGTGATTTCATGTCGCAGAATTGTAATTTATGTTCAGCTTGAGCAGCATTGTTGCTCAAATTGAATTCTTCCACGAGGTTTGCATAATAAATACCCATTCAATCCCTGAGGATTCAACTGTTGATTTGTTGCCACAAGCACTGACTTTCAAGAAAGTCGCCAACCCATGATGCTCCTGGTAACGCCTTGGCATTTTTATTGGAAAAATCTTAAAATAATTGCCTGTTTCATAGAAACCTTACGCTACTTTCTTAGGGTGACTCATGCGTATTTTTAGTGAATGATTCGTCAAAGTTTGTGATTGCATGATTGAACTATGACAAATGTTTGAGGTTTATATAATAATTGTCCACCAATCGAATGTTGTCAAAATTGCGAATTCCCCACTACAAGCATACTTATTGCCAACATGAAGCACATTTTGATGTTCTTCAATATCACAAAAATCGCTGAGAAGATACTGCTTCATTTATCTCATTTTCCATTTTCAATTATTATCTGTCTGATAATGAGAATCACTAAAACGATGAATTAGAATAGGTGAATGGATATTTGAAATGTGACTAATTTTTGGGGATAAAAATTGCCTACCAATGGGACTTTCTTCATGATTGTGGGTTGCCCTCTAAATGCATATTTATGGCCAACGTGAAACATATTTGGATATTCTTCAGTTGAACAAAAATCGTTTCATATGCGAAAGTTAAAAAAACGGCTACAGCAAACGTAGAAACGGTGGTTTCTTATGTCTCAATTCCCATTATATATTATGGGAAAATGAGAGTAGAATAATGAAAACTGACAATGAGAGTAGAATAATGAAAACTATGAAATTTGAAGAGGAGAACAGTGCGGTCGTTTTCCTAACACCCTCGATTCCAGTCGATTCCTGTTAGCAAAACGACCGCGCAAATCCAGAAGATGGTTCTATATCCTATAATACCTGCAGTGAAACTTAACAAACAAATTATTTTGGTGAGAGATATGTGATCAACTGATTTGTTCTATATTCCTATTTGGAGAACAAAAGAATCGAAATCGATGAAGTGCTGACTAGAGACCGTGAATTGACTCAGATATTGACAGCCGTTCATTTCTAACCGTCTAACTTCATTCCTAGCGGTTGTTTCTGCGAAGGGAGAGATGACCGCTAGGAATGAAGTTAGAGGGATAGAAATGAACGGCTGTCAATATCTGAGTCAATTCACGGTCTCTAGTGCCGACGATTAATTTATCGCCATTATTTTCTTTTCGGCACGCAACTCTGAGTTCGTTTATCACAGATCTTCTGAGAGAGCGGAGCTAAATGTAGAGGATATGCCGCAAGCACTAAATGTTCTAGTGATGAGCATTAAGCTCATGAAACCAATTGTGTTTCACCGTTTCTATATAGTCCTTCAACGTCTTCAACTATGATTAAGATCTACTACCCTGTAGTAAAGCATACAATATTTCTGACGATGATCACATAAATACGGAAGCCCGATGTTTGGTAGTGACGCTAACGGACTCTCAGTGAATAGTTCATAAAGACTGCGAGAAATGTGTTTCACCGATGCGATAACCTTCTTCATCACGCTCAGTAATGATGTTCATCTGGGGCTGACTTTGAGTAGTCCGAACAGGGGGTTCTAAAACGGTAATAAAGTGCATTTCTAATACGCCTAATCTCAGCAGAGCGGTTATCTCTACGAAGGATAGTCAACCGTTCCGAGTGGATTATACGAATGAGAAATGCACTTAGTTACCGTTTTAGAATCCCTAGTCTGAACATGAGCTCTAATCACAACGATTAAACTCAAAACGATGATGGTTATGCTTCATCTTTCTTTCTACATACATCCAGAAAACCCATGAAATGACCAACGACTCGACTCGGAATTCGAACTACATTGGAATGAGTTTCATCGTGTTCATAAAGTAACGCCGATATTTTATGTTCGATCATCATGGGGGTGACCGTCAATATAATATAAATAATAATAGCTGGAGCATAATAGTAACTTACTAGCGAATTAGATGGAATGATCTGCACATCAGATAGGCGACTCGACCCGGACAATGGAATACGTTTCATCGCGATCAGAAATCGCGGCCGATATTTCATGATATCTAGTCCTCCCGCGGTGTATCCCCTACTCGATGAACACACAATTGTCACTATTTAGCCAATAAGCTTGAATGGTCTTCAAACCTATCAGCAGAATGAGAGAACATTTAAGACTTCCGAATACACGTGCAAATGAGTGCGTGCAGCAGGAAATGGGAGTGCCGAAATGCAAAAGGGACCATGTCTCCTCAGTCGTGGCGAGCTATACCAAGTTTCCAATACCTAGGTTTATAAAGCGTAGAGACAGCCGTTCCGAAGGGATTAGATGAATAAGAAATGCATCTCACAGCCGATTCAGCTATCCTAATCTTAAAACGCAATTAGCGGCGGCAGTTGCAGTTATGTTTCACGGCTTCTATAACCTCCTTCATCACCTTCAGTGACGATGGTGATAGTCTCCAAAGGGAAAAGAAACAAAACATGATCGAAACATTACAATGGCAGGTTCGTACTAGTCATAGAATGTGGGGGACGACCGGTCTGTAAGGGTGAGTGATTGGGTGAAAGTCATTACAGTGAATTGAACATTTCAACCACGCAATGATGGTAGATGTAATTTGTCAACACTGGTTATCCCAATATTCTGCTACATGATCGCGCTTTCGGAGTGATCAACGAGGTTGTAGAAAGATGAAGCATAACCATCATCGTTTTCAGTTTAATCGTTGTGATTAGAGCTCATGTTCAGACTAGGGATTCTAAAACGGTAACTAAGTGCATTTCTCATTCGTATAATGCACTCGGAACGGTTGACTATCCTTCGTAGAGATAACCGCTCTGCTGAGATTAGGCGTATTAGAAATGCACTTTATTACCGTTTTAGAACCCCTTGTTCGGACTACTCAAAGTCAGCCCCAGATGAACATCATTACTGAGCGTGATGAAGAAGGTTATCGCATTGGTGAAACACATTTCTCGCAGTCTTTATGAACTATTTACTGAGAGTCCGTTAGCGTCACTACCAAACATCGGGCTTCCGTGTTTATGTGATCATCGTTAGAAATATTGTATGCTTTACTACAGGGTAGTAGATCTTAATCATAGTTGAAGACGTTGAAACACAATTGGTTTCACGAGCCTAGTGCTCATCACTAGAACATTTAGTGCTTGGGGCATATCCTCTACATTTAGCTCCGCTCTCTCAGAAGATCTGTGATAAACGAACTCAGTGTTGCGTGCCGAAAAGTAAATAATGGCGATAAATTAATTTCGCCCAACGGCGATAAATTAGTTACAACGAAACTTGAGGTCGAGTTATTTATCAAACCACATAAAGGAAATTGCAACACTATGGCCCAAATGTATATTAACCACCTATGGTAATTCCTGGGTTTATATAGTTTTTGGTCTCAGACAGACGACAAATGAAAAGAAGTGAGATATGAAGCAGGATCTTCTCAACCATATTGTCCAGCACAATTGTAGGATTTTCGCCATATTGACGAACAATCAAATGAGTTTCACGTTGGTCATAAGTAGGCTAACGGTGGGCAACTCGCAATCGCAATGAAAGCTCTGGTGAAAAACAATTATAATTCCTAAAACTTGGGGCTGAAGCGGAAATCGGCTTACTTATCGGCCAACCTAATAACTCTTGAGAAAGTTAAAATCCCACATAAAGGACTATAAATACGTCCACTCAAAAGATAACCCCACAAACCCATATATGGTAAGAAAGCTCTTGACACGAGGAAAGCCGCTATGCAAACAAAAATTGAAAATCTCACCATATATGGAAGTTAGTGTCTAACTCGCTTGGATGCCAGTGAGCGCATAAAATGAACAATCCTGGTGTCTTCGTCTCGTTGAGAGGATACCGAAATGTGGCACTATATGGCATATTTGAATTGTGGCTTCAGTGATTTATGCAAATAAAACAAATTTCCCTTATCAAAAACACCGCAAATATCAAATTATTTCATGAGAAATGGTATGTTTCGTCGCTATTTTAAGACCTCCATATCCTTTCATTTCTGGTTCCGGGACGAAATTTTACAATAAATAATTTGTTGTTGGAGTTTCCCAATTTGACGTTCAATGTCAAGCAATTTGCAATCAACGCAAGAAAAAGCCGATCAAGCTAGAGACACACAAAATAAAGATGAATTTGAGGCAGTAAGTGCTGTGGATAAATATTGTAAATTCTGTTATGAAATAATGATTGAAAATATCCGAGATGTACACTTCGAAGTGTTGGTTTCAGGAAATTGATCAAGAATTGTTCGACCAAGAAATTACTGTGAAAATTTTTGGTATAACCAGAAATTAAAGGCTATGGAGGTCTTAAAATAACGACGAAACATACCATTTCTCATGAAATAATTTGACGTTTGCGGTGTTTTTAATTAAGGAAATTAGTTTATTTGTATAAATCACTGAAGCCACAATTCAAATATGCTATATAGTGCCACATTTCGGTATCCTCTCAACGAGACGAAGACACCTGGATTGTTCATTTTGGGCGCTCACTGCCATCCAAGCGAGTTAGACACTAACTTCCTTATATGGAGAGATTTGCGATTTTTGTTTGCATAGCGGTCTTCCTCGTGTCAAGAACTCTCTTCCCATATATGGGTTTGTGGGGTTATCTTTCGATTGAACGTATTTATAGTCCTTTATGTGGGATTTTCATTTTGTCAAGAGTTACCAATATCTCGAGTCAAAAAGTTTCTGTCACTTATCATGTACCTTTTTGTAATCAGCACTTGAAACTATATCTATGGGTAAACTTCAAGTTGAGATTAATTTTCGACTTTGCCGCCCACTAGTTCATTCGCGGTTGACTCTTACACGACCAGCCTCATATCTCATTCATCTAATCCCCTCAGATCGGTTGTCTCTACGTTTTTGAAACCTAATGGAAAATGGTGTATTTCGCCGCGACTGAAGAGACAAGGCTCTTTTTTCCTCTCGGCAATCTGATTTTCTGCAACGCTCAGTCATTTGTCACGTTTATTAGGCACCAAGGGAGTCCTAAATGTTCTCTCATTCACGTAGGTTCGTATATGATCCATCAGTTGAAATTGTGAATATTTTTTATGACTTGTCAGGGTTGTCAAGTGATCTGTTGGGAAAGTTACTTAAGCTCATTAGCTAAAATATTGTTCTTTTTGCTTTCATTGAACATGCTCGTGACGAAACAAATTCAAAATTCAGCTAATTTTCTCTATGACTTATACGAATCGGCATACATCTATGCTTCGATATTTGTTTGTTTTTATAAAGAACAACCTACTCAAATCCGTCGCTGAAGACGGAGAAGAGGTTATAAACAAGGCGAAACATAACTGCAATAGCTGCCGTTCATTAAAAAATAGAATGATGGAAATGTAATGCATAGCGCCGTGACTAATTTTAGAAGACAAGGTGCCTTTTGCCTTTCAACAATCCCATTTGCTGCAGCAAGCACTCATTTGCACGTGTATTTGCTCCGGGGTGGTCCAAAATGTTGCCATTCATGGAGGATTGTACATCATTCAAGCAAATCGGTTAATGACTAGGGTTTCGACGGTAATAGTAAATCGCATTTCTCATTCATCTAGTTCCCTCGAAACGGTTGCCTTGACGTTCGTTCGATAGACAATCGCTCAGGGGACTGGATGAATTTGTTCTACCCATGACGTCAGTATGGAATTTTGTCTCTCACCCAATCGCCTACCTCTCACAATCTTTCGTCTTCCATACTCGATGACAGGTCGTAGGAACGGCGTGTCCTTATGCTTTGATGATCTTTTGTTACTTTTTATCAACAGCTACTGCTATCCAGCGCCACTGAAGTCGGCGAAGGAGTTTATAGAAGTGATGAAACATAACTGTGAAACATAAAAGCAGTTTTTAGTGCTAACTAATTCGACGTAGAATTCACTGAACATGACTAGGGCCATTTCGTCGAAGTTAATGGAGATGTATGAGAACTCATCATTAGAACAGAAATGAATGGGGTGTTATGTAAGGCACAAGTGCAACTGATCACCGTTTCCAGAATGCTGAAGGCAATCATAGAAGTTATGAAACATATTTGCATTTGCAATAGTTTGTCAGATAATTTTCTTCAATTTTCGCCTGAACTATTTTTTCGGCAACGGGTGCACAATTGATTGCGCTTAGGAGTTGATCTAAGGAGTTATAGAAGAGAAACAAAACTGCGTTTGTAGCCTTTGATTAATTAAGATCATGGCTCATAGGATACAATTATTATGAGGTGTATGATGCTGCTAGGAGTTCAAAAAGTTTGATAGAAATAACTTGCCAATAATTTCCGTCAAAATGAATTTATCGCTTCGATGCCCAATGAACAAATGAATGCCGGCAGTAGGTGTTTGAAGAGGTTATAGAGGCGGTGAAACATAACTGAAATCTCCGCCGTTCAGAGCATGGGCTCATTGCCATAAGATTGAATGATGGTGATTAGAATTGCTAAATCGGCAGTGAGGCGCATTTCTCATTCATCTAATCCCCTCGGAACTGTTGTCTCTACGTTTTAGATACCTAATGGAAGCATGGTATATTTCGCCACGACTGAGGACAAGAAGGAGCTTTTTGCCTCTCCGCAATCCGGTTTCTTGGAGCGTGCACTCACTTGCACGTGTATTCGCACCAGGGGAGTGCAAAATGTTGCTATTTAATAAGGATTGTACATCATTCAACTTAATGACTAGGGTTTCAAAATCGGTAGTAAAGCGCATTTCTCATTGGCCTAATTCCCTCGATGCGGCTGCGTCGACGTTCGTTCGATAGACAATCGCTCAGGGGATTGGACGAATTTGAATTAGCCATGACAACATTATGTAGTAAATAGCCATGGAGCTGCTGTGTTTCACCCAATTCCCTGCCTATCCCGATCAGCCGTCTCTCACACTCGCTATGCATAGATATTAAATTTGTGTTTATGGAACACGACCTGCACGAGAACTGTCACTGAAGGTGGCCAAAGAGGTTACAGAAGCGGTGAAACACAACTCCAACTGCAGCAGTTCATCTATTCCAGCAGCCATTCCTTATAATAAAATGTGGGTTAATTCATCGAAGTTAAGGGCGCAGTTATTGTTTGCATTATATTATAACAACGGTGAAACAAAATCGACTCGGTGATAAAATAGTTCCACTTTCAACAGTTAGAAACATAACTAGGCTTCAATTTTCGTCATAAGTAATTTATCGCTGTTGGGTGGCCACGAGCGGTGCAAGTTATTGCGCTTAGGAAGTGATATAAGAGGTTATAGAGATGCTGAAACATAACTGCAACTTTATGAAAAGCGTCACTCTTTGAATGATGGATAATGGGGTTTCTTCGGTTGTGAATGGCATTTCTAATTCATCCCCTCGGAACGGTTGTCTCTAATGTTAAGAGCGATAGATAACCGCTCCGAGTGGACTGGACGAATGAGAAATGTACTTAATTACGGTTTCAGAAATACTAACCTCTTTTTAGAAGCCTAATGGAAGCATGGTATATTTCACCACGACTGAGGAGACGAGGGGCTTTCACCGAAATGCGATTTGCTCTCATTTGCACGTGTATTCGCACCCTAAATGCCCCCTCGTACACACAAGTTTGTAGATCACTCAAGTTCATTAGCTAAAATAGTTACTATTATGTTTGAGTATTATTGTAGACATGCCTCATCCACCTTCGCCGGATCGGGCAAAAATTGTCGATGGAACCTTATGACCATGATGAAACTTATTCCATTGTTCGAATACCGAGTAGATTGTGCATCGAAGTGTATTTCACCATTATGACGCATATGTCCATGGCGCTGCTGTCATTTACCCAATCATGAACCTCTCCCTATTTGTCTCCTCCCATATTCTACTAAATATAGTATCACTCGTGTATCATCATGATTTAACGTTGTTTAAATAGATAGTTTGTTTCTTGTCTCTCAATATTTCCTTACCACACACTGTCACTGAAGGCAGCATAGAAGGTTATAAAATCGGTGATACATAACTGCAAGTTCCGCCGTTCATCAATAGAGCATGACTCAACGTCAGAATTTTGAATAATGTTGGTTAGGGTTGCTAAATCGGTAGTGAGGGTGTACTTTTCATTCATCTAATCTCTTCGGAACTGTTGTATCTTCGCTGTAGAAATCTCCGCAATCCGATTTGATGTAGGACGCACTCATTTGCACGTGCATTCGCGCCCGGGGGAACTCCTAAATGTCCTCTCGTTCACGCAGATTTATAGATCACCCAAGCTCAATCGCTAAAAAATAGTGATGACTATTATGTTTGGGTATTATTGTAGGCTAGAATTGTCGATGGTACCTTATGACCATGATTATGCCATTGCTCGAATCGGCAGTGTTCAATTCACCATTATGACGCAAAATTCTTTGGGCGCCGTTGTTTTTCACCCAATATCCTACATCTCCCGATCAGTCGTCTCCCACACTATCTACGACTAGGTAGTAGGAACAGAGTGTCCTTATGATTTGATGATGTTAGTAAGTTTTTTGTTGTCGGCAAAACCTTCAAACCATCACTGCAGGCGGAGAGGGAAATTATGGAAGTGGTGCAACATAACAGAAAATGCCGCCGTTCATCTATTCGCGCATTCATTCGTAATATTATTATGGAAAACGAACTTGATATACTCAACTTTGGTGCTATTTCCTCGTTTCTCTGACCATTTGCCATGATTTTAAATAGGTTTCACGCTCAAAATATTGAGGCTGACTTTTAATTGCGTTTATCACAATAATAGCTAGTTCTCATGCAGAATCCACTGATAGTTATAGCGAACAAGCACACAAATGCAGTTGCAATTATCGTACACGGTTCTCATAACAACATCGTTTGTTATTCATCTTAATGGTTCATCATCTTTAGGGCCCAACCCTAGATATTTTAATTCTGGCAATAGTTGAATCTGAATGAACAAACGAAGTGTAAATGTATCATAACAGTTATGTTTCATAGTTTTACGTGCTTCCACATCATTCAAAATGATCAGCCTTAGTGCCCTTATGCATGTTCCTCACATTACAGTACATTCGTTTTCGCTCAGACAACGAATGAAAAGCTCACGGAAATAAATGTGTTTCGCAATTTCTATAACCTCCTGCATCGCCTTCAGTGACGGTCACAGCTTTTCTTTATACGAAAAAGATACTAACAATAAACATCATCAAAGTATAAATAACGACAAACGGTTTCTATTTAATGTTATCACTCGTCTCCGCCATTTCGTTGGTGTTGAGACACTGAAATTGAGATATGCGTCTGTTACAAAATGCAAAGGAGCACCGCCCCGTGGCTGACTGACTCTGTGACCATCTTATAATAATCATAATATCGTCTGGGACCCCGGAAAGTGCATTGAGAATTGCTATTAAATGTCTTACCTGTATCAGGTCATTTGATACATTTATCATCTCTCTAACTTCAGTGATGCGGTTTACAATCAAATGTCCTTAAAAAGGGAACTCGAGTGCTGAAACATGCTTCGCAACGGTCAAGACTGATATGTTGCTTCAGAAGAGATGGGTTCAGAGGTGAATAATGAGATGAAAATTCTATTATCATCTACTATGACGTTTTGGACAAAATTCATTAGGAAAAAGGTGAACTAATGCAACACGTGGTCAATTTATGCTCGCTGTTGAAGCAGTTGTAAGAATATTGTAATCCGGTACATATTTTATAAGAACAACAAATACACGAGTCAAATACATGAGCGCCTTGGACATTTGGGCCATAAGGTATCGCTCGTATTCCAATCAGGAATGAGGATAAAGGACCACTTGTGATTCGTACTGGGGAAAGAGTCGGGCATTGGTCTACGGTGGAAAGTGGGGATCCAGAGAAAAGCGTGAATTTTGTGGTATCCGGAGAAGAGATGGACAATAGACCGAGAGTGGATCGAGTGATGGAAGTACTGGAGAAGAAGAGGGAAGGAGAATTGAGCAACGCTATGAAGGATGTCATTAGGAGACATTATGATTCATTTGCGATGGAGGATGGAGAAATGGGGAGAGTGAAAGAGAACAAGTGTGTGATAGACACGGGAGATAGTAAGTCGCCCCGTGTGATGAGATGGACGAGGGATCTCGTGCAGTTTCGTCTAAAGATTGAACATGTGAAGGGGAAAGATAACAAAGTAGCTGATGCTTTATCGAGGGCCCCAGTGGTGGATGAGAAGAGTAATGTAGAGGGAGAGGATGTATTGGATATTGTAGTGAACATGATAACTCGCTCTCAGAATACAGATAAGAAGTCTCAGAAAAGGGGACAGGAAGAGATTCAGAACGGTGTTGAAGGGAACGATTATGAGGAATGGAAAAGCGCATTGGAGAGAGATGATTGGGCCAGGGCATTGATAAAACGAGTGAAAACGGCAAAGAGTGATGAACTGAAGGAGAGAGTACGGATTCCCGAGTCTAAGAGGAAGGCTTCTATGGCCTATTTCATTGTGGAGAATGGGATACTGTATGTGTTGGGTCACAATAACACGAGACAAGTATATGTGCCAAAAGGACGGAGGGATAGTATGGTGAAAGGGATTCATGAGTCTTCTGTAGGAGGTCATGTTGGAGGAGAAAAGCTTACACAGATGCTAGAGAAGAGAGTGTTCTGGGGAGCGAGTGCCTAGAATGATTTTGTCTGACAATGGAACTGAATTTGTGAATGAGGTGATGCAGGAGATTGTAAGAAGATGGAGTATTGAGAAGAGAACCACACTACCATATCACTCTAGGGCAAATGGAGGTACAGAGCGGTTCAATCGTACGATACAAGGGATCTTGAAACGGATGGTGAATGTAACCGATGAGTGAGATGAAGCGTTGCCGTATGCACTGTTCGCTTATAATAATTCGCCACATTCTGCTACAGGAGAGGCTCCGTTTTTTGTGGCTTACAGGAGAGATGATGTTATGCCAGTGGGAGATATCCCTTGGAGTGTCCCCAAGTATGACATTGACGTAGATAGCTACAAGAGGTCAATGCATGTGTTGAGTGAAGAAATGAGGGAGATAGTGAGTGAGAAACTAGCGGAAGAAAGAGAGCGAATGAGAGTACAGTATGACGAGAAGCACAAGGGTCACCCATTGAGGAGAGTGGAAGTAGGGGACAGAGTATATGTGCGAGTACCGGCTGAGAAGTTGGGTCGAGCTAACCCCAAACTGGTGATTGATTGGAAAGGCCCCTACAGAGTTACTAAAACGGGAGAAACTACTGCCACTGTGGGATTGTTGAGTGATGGGAAAAGCGAGAGAGTCGTACAAATTGATCATTTGAGACTGGTACCAGTGGAAGTTGATGATAAGGAAGTAGTGACACGGACAGGGAATAGAGGAAGACGGAAAGTGAATGCTATGTATTGCAGGAGAGTCTCGCAGTTCGTGATTGAAGAAGAATATTCTCTTCACCCAAAGACCGGGTGCGCCGACTGCAAGATGGCGTCTGGAGTCAACGCGATAAGTGCGGCTTGTTATGGAGAGACGGGATTCCTGGGAACCCTCCCCTGTAGAAATTTGTACGAATACGCCGTTCTTTGTGGTCTCAAGTCCCTGGGTCTGACCAACGTAGCGTTATGGGCACGTTATGGGAGAGAGAGAGAAAAGGAAGACTGGCCGACAACCATCAAGGATGCATATGCTGGGCTGTGCGTACATCGGATGAATGCGGTGATGGCAATCTCGGAGGACACAGTGCTCATCGAAGATACTACAATTCCGGAGCGTATCAGGATATCGATTGTGGAGGCCATCTGTGGAGTCCGAGAGGAATTGGGAGGACAGAAGATGGAAGGACCAAATGTGATACTGGCTACAAAGGAGTGGAGGGAGTACAAGGGATCATGGAAACACTTCGAAGTGGAGGAGTACGACGGAGGCAAGGAACTACTGAAGAAGTTGGAGGAACTGAAGACTCGTCCTGGAGGATGTGTTTTTCTGGTGACGGTGGACGACAAGGATGTAATGGATACATTCCCTTTGTTAGCAGATCTCGTGGAGAAGGACTGGCGAGTGCACATAACCACTCAATGGGAAGGATCGGATCTCTTCCAAGAGTTCGTGAGGACAAGCAACCGATTGGAAGAAGCTGCAAGCCAATGGCAGGACACACAGGCATTCTTCTGCCACGGTATCCACAGAGGACTGTTTTGTACGATGTTCAAAACATTGCCATTTTGCAGGGAGGTTTCCAAAAAATCTGAAATTTTTACTGAAGGTATTTCACAACAAGAGTACTTCAATATGTGTCACTTTTGAAAATTCGCCCCATTTTTATGCCTTAACCAGCAAGTCTAGTAAAAATCATAAAAATCATTTAATATTAGTACTCTCCATTGCTGGTATACACGTCCCCCAGTGAAGACTGAATTTCGCGAAAAAATTCTCAAACATAGCACGTTTTGACATTTTTGAGCTTTTAGACGCTTTTTTCTCGAAAACCAGGCAATATCTGAATGGTTTCAATGTTTTAAAAAATTTCTTGTTTCAACCCAATTTCATCCCACATAGTGTATGGTTATAATTTCACGGCGGCTCCTGTGGTTTGCTTGTAAAACAGCGAACATTGTTTTTGAGATAAATATAATCAATCACCGTTAGAGTGATCGAGCATAAAATATCGGTGGCACTTTAAGAACATGATGAAACGTATTCCAATTTCACACGAATTCACGCTCCTAAATGTTCTCTTATTGATGTAGAATTGTGTGCCAGCCATAATGTAATATCGGTCGCGTTTTATGACAGGGGTGAAACATACTCCAAGGTTCCACGAAAGCTTTGCTCCAAGTCTAGTCGTTGGTCGTTTCTTGCGTTTTCTGGATGTAGATAGCTGAAAATTGCAAAGAGAATGGTCCCTGTGTGGAATAGCTGGAGTATTAAAACTGTGGAAGGAAAATTGAAAATATTTGGAAATACGAAAGATATTAACAATTTTGTCAAAAAAACCGACCAAAAGCGTATTTTTGGACATTGTGACGCTGTTTTTAGTTGGATCCCGTTTTCCTAATGCTGGTTTAATACTCCTGCTATTCAACACAAATTGGGAAAATTTCATGTGGCTAGTTGCACTTTGAAATTTTTCTGACTGGTTTTGGGTTTTTGAGTGTAATTCCGTGAATATTGAGTTTTGGTCGAACTGATGACTCAGCATTGTCGGGCGTTCAACTGGCTACATTTCATTAGTTGACACTTATTTTCCTATAAACTCCTTCACAGCCTTCAGTGAAGGTTCATCCGCGGGCTATATCAGACAATACAGACTAAACATCATAGAAGCGAAAGACATACAGTTCCAATTTAATGTTAACACAAAATTTTCATCACAATTTCAATATCGGTTGAGAGACGCATCTGTTATAGAATGAGTTGGTCATCTTACGTTAGTTCCTTTGGTGCAGTTCTCATTTGTCCGACCTCAGCGGCGCGCATTTCAGTTGAAAGCAGATAACAAAGAAATTCAACCAAATACAATAGATGCTGAATCAGTTATGTTTCACCGGTTCTATATCCTCGTTGATCATCACGAAATCTCGATTCTGTGGAAGGATCTCATTATTTAGCAACCCACACTGAAAATTTTGAAATTTGGTTCTGGCGGTGAAGCGAATCATAAACCGATGACCAGTAAATCATTTGAGAAAAAAAACAGTTATGTTTCACATTATCTATAAGACCCTTGTTCGCTTTCAACAGCGTTTGTATGTGTGCCCACAGTCAATTCCTCACACAACACTCTCATTTCGATTGTAACAATGAGTCAAAAACTCATGGAAACGATCGTGTTTCACACATTCTATAAACTCGATCACCATTTTTCTGCGACATAAAAAAATGAAATTAGATGGATTGAAATGGACGGTTGTCAACAATTTCCCGTTTGCGCCACCCTACAGTAAATTCTACGTTAGTTCTGAAGTTGACTGAATTTGAGCGAACAGAGAAGCGGCAGTTATGTTTCACCGATTCTATAACCTTCTTCGCTGCCTTCAATGGCGGTTCTGAATAGAAGAACGGTGCAAAAACAAACTAAACATGATCGAAGCGTAAAGACATGATATATGGTATCACGGGTAGTTCAATGGATAAGACATCTGCCTGAAAAGCGGAAGGTCCGTTGTTTTACCCTTTGCGGTCTTGCAATGAACTTAATTTTATCTCGCAATTTTCACCACCACTTAGATGTGGATGGAGTGACGCTGCTGCAATGTCTAGAAAGCCATTTCATTTAGCGCACTTGCCATTATTTCTGACGAGGATTGAACCCGAGCGATGAAACGATTGCGAATCAAACGATTAGGTATAACAACACAGCACTACATTTCTTTGTATTCTAACGATCATCATAATATAGAACCGCTGAAACAATTGTGTTTCACCGTTTCTATAAACTCCTTCACCGCCTTTAGTAACCGTTAACAACAAACGATTCAGGTGAGGACAAAAACACACGAAACACCACCGAAACAAAATGACACGCGGTAGTATTTAGCAAAGAGTTCCGTTGTGACATTTGTAATGGTTGATCAACATTCCGCTGTTGACTGAGAGATATTTCTAGAATATGCTGACTGAATAATTTTCTGCTTCTCAAAAGCTGGAACGTTCCTCGAAAGCGGGAATGCACGGGGCTCTGAATAGGTAAAGGTGTCGTCATTCGTCTCCACAGCGCTGTTATCTGTCAAATTGTGAGACAACAATGCTGCGAAGAAGAGTGCCGATAAATGAATCGATTTAGTGTTTGAAACCCTCGTCAACAGAAGAGATGAATATGTTTCTACACAGTTTTTAACCAATTTTAGGAAAGGTAATTGGAGATTCAATTCCTTACCGCACCTGTATTGGTTGAGTTTCATCGTTTCTATAGCTGCTTCCGCTGCCCTTATTTACGATTGCGAACACAAATAGGTCCAGAAAATCAAACATATAAACTCCACGGTAGGGATCGCATTATGAGATACAGGGTCGCGCTTTACAGCGAAAACATGCCCCGTTGTCAGGTATTACCAAAAAAAATTTCACCGATATTCGATAACTTTGAGCAAAGTTATGGCCAAAACAAAAAGTGTCTAAATACTTAGTCACAGTAGTGTAACTCCAAATCGGTAGTTTCTTTTATTTCTCATTCATCTAATCCCTCGGAATGGTTATCTCTGCGAGTGTGCCATAGTCATCGAAGGTGAACGATTAGGAGTTTGTTCAAATGATGAAACACATTGGACTCCATGAAGTTTTTACTCATCGTTAGAACCGAAATAAATGGATAAATGGATTTTAATAAATGGATTTTTTGTGAGAGAGTAGGTGTGTTCAGCATATCATTGTTTTGAAAATGGTGACGCACTTATAGAAATTATGAAACGTATTTCCACTTGAAAAAGTATTAAAAAATCAATCTGCTTCAGTTTTCGTCACGATTAATTTATCGGCTTCGATGTCCAATCAACAAGTGAATGCGGGCAGTAGGTGCTCGAAGAGGTTATAGAGGCGGTGAAACATAACTGCTGCAACTTCCCCGTTCATTGATTAAGAGCATGGCCCAGCATTAGAAGATTGAGTGATGGAGATTAGGATAGCTAACTCGAAATCGGTAGTGAGCTGCATTTCTCACTGATCTACTCCCCTCCGAACGAACGGTTGTACATAATGTTAAGAGCGATAAATAACAGCGCCGAATGGATTAGAAGAATGAGAAATGCACTTTATAACTATATTAGAAACCCTAGTCTCTTCTTTTGAAGCCTAATGGAAACATGGTATGATTCGCCACGACTGAGAAGACAAGGCGCTTATTGCCTCTCGGCAAACCGATTTGCTACAGCAAGCGCTCATTTGCGCGTGTATTCGCAAAAGAGTGAGTCCTAAATGTTCTCTCATTCATGTAGGCGTGTAGACACTAGGCTGGATGTTGTCTGAGTTAAGTTGACAGATCAGCGTAAAGATAATGTTTCACTGTTTCTATAACCTACTTAACTGCGTTAGGTGACGGTTCTGATGACGTGGGAGTTGGCGACAAAAATAAACTATTTAAACATCATCGAGGCATGAAGACATAACGTCTCTGTTTAATGATAACAAACACTCTTCATATGTTTACTTGTCGTCATTCTTCTCCGCTGCGTTGTTACTACGTATACTGCTAGTCATGACGGCTGTCAATATAGTTCCATTTACGACACCCTATTGTATATCTATTGAAGAACCCTCGTACTGTCAGACACTCTCAAAGATTCTAGTCGCTAACTGTTGTATAAACGCCAGAAAAGTGACAAAACTGATTTGTTTTCCTATTTATGCCCCTCCCTGCATTCTCATGCATCTCATTTTGCTCTCTCAGTCGGTTTTAATTTATCGGTTTTATTAAAATTTCTAAGTCGGTTCTCAGGTTCTCAGTCGGTTTTATGAAAATACTCGCGTAAATTATGCTTCAACGTGACCATAACTTGTTCGTATTTACTGTCATTCTCGTTATCATTAATCTTTTCAATGTTTTTTTCGCATAACAAAATACATCAAAGCATTAGAGTAATGTTCTATTAGCAAAGCAATTAGTGCTTTTGTCATTCGTCGAACCCCCGCAGAGCGGTTCTTTCTTCATAATATGGACCGCCGCTCCGCGGAGGTTAGTGACAAATTCACGAATTCCTTTGTTAAGAGAACCCTACAATACAGGCCTCACCATTTGCTCTGTCCCGGACTGTTTTCGTACAGTTACAGATTTTTTTGTAGCTCAATCTCGTATTCTTCTCATTTCAACTGCTGGCCATAAAGTCGATGGGTGACCACAATGAGGCTTCTCTTTCGCGTGCAGAACTCGTGTGCTCCTTTTCTGAGCGATAATTGGCGTGTTTAGAAAGCGGAGATACTAAACTATATCATGGCTGCGGGGCATCGACGGAGAGGCGGGAACTATTTTCCGTGATATTTAGCACAGTATTGTGCCACATGCAAGAACAAATCGGTTGAATAACTTATATAATGTTCGTGTTGCATATTTTTCAGAGAGAAATACACGAAAAATACGAAAAATAAAAATATTTTTCAGAGAGAAATACACGAAAAATTGAGTTCAAGTATATTATAGTTTGCGTGTTGCATACATACGCTGCTTCTTTTTCCCCTCTTCAAATCCCTTTGTCTCTCGCGGCATTTCCACCGTATATTGAACTGAATAATCAGGGCTTTCGCTGCGGGAGACTAAACCTCAATTGTGGTGTAGCATTGTCGTGTGCCGAGTGCGTTTTTGTTCTTGCATGTGGAAACCCCTTTTCATAATACTGTGTTAGATTGGCCCCCTGTTGTTAGGTGAGGCTGATTGTGAGACCAGACCCTAGAGTATAAAGGAAGGAGGAAATGCTAACCGAAAGATGAGACTGTCTCTCCATCTTATTTTGACAAGTCTGGTCTGGTCAAAATAGGGACAGAGATTATTTTCGATCAAACAGTTCCTGCTTTACACATGCGACCAGCAAAACAACAACAGCCTGAGCATAATTCTATGACAAACGTGTGTACTTGCGACCAGAGCCGAATATGTTTCAACGACAACATTTCCATTTGATTTTGATAATGTTCCGATTGCACCACAATGCGCGTAACTAAAGTTCTCACACTATGTCCGTTGCTCTCTTTTCCTAAATGATTCCAAATCCTTCAAGCCAACTAAAAACGGTCTTTTTCTCTTTGTTCTGTAATGTCCCTTCTAGGTTTTATAAGTCGGTAGTAAAGGGCTTTTCTTATCCGACTCATTCCCAAGAGTGTTCGTCTCTATGAGTGGTAGACAATATCTCGGCGGTATTTAGACGAATGTGAAATGCACTTTACTACCGATTTAGAACCCCTTGTCCCTTGTTCGTTCAACTCCGTTGTCTACCGGACTTCATCCAATTAGGTGAAGTCTTTATGTGCGTAAGAAGGTATTGAAAAATAGCAACTATTAATTACTGAATATGTCCCAAACATGAGTGGAAGAACCATGATGAAATATCGGCCGCGTTTTATGACCGCGATGAAACATATTCCAAATTTCAGTGAATGCTGTCCTCGAAATTTAAGCCGAGTCCTTAGTCATTTCTCACAATTTGCAAAGAAGGATTAAAATTAGCATAGAGTATTGATTATTGCCCCTAACCAAAGAAAAAAGGTCATTTTTCCCGTTGTTCTGTAGCGTCCATTCTCCGTTCAACCCCGCAGCATGTATCTATAATATGTGCCTTCATTCCATTAGGGGGTTCTTTATGTTTTTCACCCCAATCATTGTCCTCTCCCGATTGGTCGTCTCTCATGCACTATGATTAGTAGGAACCACGTGTCGTTGTGTTTCCATGATGTTTCGTTTGCTTTTTAAAAGACCGAGAATTCTACAAAACATTCCCTTAATGCGGCGAAGGAGGTTATAGAAGCGGTGAAACATAGCTGAAACTGGCGACGTTTATCTATTCGCGCGGTTATTCGGTGTTGTTAATTGTAAGGTAGAATATACTGAATGGAGCCTATTAATAAAAATTGAAGGCCATGTAGGAGTTTGTAATAACGGAGAATCACAATCGACTCCGTGAGATTTTCACTCATCGATAAAACAGAAATTAATGGGGTGTTATTTTTGAAGACAAACTGATATCATCTCATTACCGTTTTCGGAATGGTGAAGGTACTTATGGAAATTATGAAAAACATTTCCACTTGCAATAGTTTGATAAATATCTCGGATTCAATTTTCGTCATCGCATTCTTCTAATCGCCTCGGAAACGCTATCTCTACGTTTTTGAAACCTAATTAAGACGTGGTATATTTTGCCGTGACTGAGGAGACCAGGCGCTTTTTGCCTATCCACAAACTATTATAATTTGCAGCAGCACGCATTCATTTACACGAGTATTCACATCAGAGGGGACTCCTAAATGTTCTCTCATTCACGCAAGTTTATTGATCACTCAAGTTCATTCGCTAAAACAGTGATGACTATTATGTTTGAGCAATATTGTAGACATCAATCATCAATTCTCACCGCATCGGGCAAGAATTGTCGATATTGCTTTATAACAATGATGAAACTTATTCCATTGCGTGAATTCCGAGTAGTTAGTGCAGTGTTCAATTCGCCATTGTTCTCATGGCGCCGTTGTCTTTCACCCAATATCATATCTTTCCCAATCGGTCGTCTCCCACACTCTATGACTAGGTCGTAAGAACAGAGTGCCCTTATACTTGACTGCTGTTTGGTTTTTCTTTGGCCAATCTGATCCCTCTCACGCGCCGTCACTAATTGTAACGAGGGAATTTGTCGTTTCTGCAACGAAGTTAATGGCGATGTAGGAGTTTGTAAAAACGGTGAAACCCAATCGACTTCGAGACATTTTCACTCATCGTTTGAATATAACTGAACCGGGTCTTGTGTGAGTGATACAACTAATCATCGTTTTGGGAATGGTGAGGCTGTTATAGAAATAATGAAACTTTTCCACTTGCGATTGTTTGATAAATAACTAGCGGAACTACGCTCACTGCGTGAGCTCCGTTCCGCCAGTGCTATGGGGTCCGTCCGGGTAAGGGGTCTCATTCAAGCATAAGGAGTTTGCATTTTGCGGCTTCTTATGCTTGAAGCGATTGTGGCGGTATTGGGTGGCCGACATACTACGCTGAGGTGGATGGGTGGCCTACACACTACGCTAAGCCAAACGGTGGGTGCTACACTACGCGAAGCTATTAGGTTGGGGAGAAAGTCTTGACCACTTTTGTTATCCCGATGCAAAAAAATCCCAGTAAACGCTAGACAGTAATTGTGTAGTGCATAGTTGTTGGCTAACCTTGGCCAACACTTATGCTTAGCTTAGCTGCCCCATTCCTGCAACACAGCAAACAGAAGGCTTTCAAAGT
>JACMIF010001487.1:12556-23414 GCA_014805445.1 Diplogasteroides magnus | reverse complement strand
CTCAATTCCAAATTTTCTCAAAGCTAGAGATAACGAACATGCTAAACCGGCCAGTGCAGTATATTTGTGGTGCACTCTGGAATATAATATGCAGTGATCATTGTTATTCAAGCACTGAGAAAAATTGCAGAACAAAACATAATTCGGTCGGGTAATTATGGCGCACCCTGTAGTCGTCCAATCCCTCGTGGAACTGAACGTCTTCGCTGTTCTTTTCCTGAAATTTTTCAATATCGTTTTTTTATTTATTTCAAAACATGGTGTAAACCTTTCACAATTGAAATTTTGAAGGATTTTCCACAATAAAATTGCGGCAACTTACTAATTTCGATTTCGCTGTGGCGAAGACGAGTAGAACTGATACAAGGGAGACAACGAGCGCTGCTTTCATTGTATTATTCTAAACAACTGAAATGGAAATGTCGCTTAATAGCTCTCTAATTATAAGCAATGCCAGTAAAATGCAAAACTGCGATTGAGATCTTTTATAACGTGCTAAATATACAGAACAAAGATTGAGAAAGAACTTCGAAGGCTGTTATGATGAACCATTGGGTTACGCAAATGGTAATAAAGTACTTCGTCTAATCTTCGCAGAGCAGTAAGTTGTAACTACGTACGATAGGTAAGTGAACCGAGAGGGATTAGACGAATGAGAAATGCTCTTTGCTACCGCTTTTGAAACATCAGTGAACAAATGAAAGAAAGAATGCAGCGATAATTAATGATTCCTTTTTCGCTCCGCGGCACTGATGAATGAATTTCGAACGTTTTTTGTCCATCGTCGTACAAACTATCTCCCACCGAAAATGCCGGTGTGGGTATTGATAAAAACCGGTAAAATATTTCCCTCACAGATCAGTACGCCGATAACACGAACATCAATGATTAGCGTTTAGCGACGGGCGAAAAGAATGAAAACGGCCGTATCGAGTTCATTTCAAATCTTGGAAACGCTATGTACCCTGGGATGGTTTACTTTCTCACAAGGCATTTGTTAGATATTTTATTCGTAAAGAATTATTCTCAAATAGTTATGCAGAATTTACAATACATGAATTCATTTTGGCCAGATGTAGAAGTGTTGCTTTCCTCCGTTCTTAGGCTGATTCTTATAGTAGGCACTGCCCGTCGTTGACTGGTACAAAATATCTGCAACAGAAGAATTACTAGACGAATTCAAACGAGTGCCGTTTTCATTGACCTACAAGAACAAGTGCAGTGTGAGCCAGAATTATTGTATGTTTGATGTAAGATTTGTTCTTATCGCTAGGGGACACTTATTGGTAGTAAAGACTAATTTTTCGGTTCATTACCAACCAAATGAGTTCACATAAAGCTATCAAAAACGTATTTACAGCAATTCCATACTTACTTACCTCCGTTTCCATTATTTCTTCCCCACGATCTGATGGGAACCGTCGCTCCACATTCCCCACTGGTCATAGCGACGTATCCCGCAGGTACGGCACTCTGAATATGATTACAATAATATTGGAAAATGTCTTTAATTTCCCCTCGCACCTCGAACGTGTGAACGAAAGGATATCCAGAATACTTGAAGCTGAGCAACTTCAATTTGGCGAATCCTACAAGATCGTGATTAGCTACTGAAATATGAGGAGGACCTTCACCTGTAGGGCAAGCGGCTTTTGCTGCAGCGACTGCCGCAGCAGTAGTTGAGACTACGCTGCCGATGTCTCCTATAGATAATAATGGCTTGGCAGGAGTTGGTGAGATGTCATACCAGCGTAGGTGTATCCGATGTTCCTGGCTCCCAGATGTTTGCGACAAGTATCGCTCTCAAATGTGCAGTAGCCGTGCACCAACTTCGAATTGGAGAACCACGCCCTTCAATTGAGATTATGAATACTAGGGTTTTTAAAACGGTATTTTATGGCAGAAAATACATTTCTCATTCATATCCGAGAAGCGGTTGTCGCTCTCATGTGTTCGGCAACTGCTCTGAGGGAATTATACATATGAGAAATTCAAAATATTGCCGTTTTGGAAACCCTAATAGACACATTTTTTCATTCAATCCATGCGAAGGCGGGAACTCACTGAAGTTTGGTAAGTGCTATTGCGGGGACAGTGCCGTCAGCGGTGGGTTTTGTTGCTGGAAGAGAGTTATTGTTATTCATCAACTCATCGTTTACAAAAGAGTCAAAATACCATATAAAAATTTTTGGGACCGTTTAACGTTGCTGTATTAGACGATTCAATTTAGTTTTTTGGATTGACGAGTTCCAACTCCCATGCTTACGTACTAGTTGTTGTTGCTGCACGAGTAGATGTTGTTGATAAAGGAGTAGTCATTTGGGTTGTGGATGTAGAGTTGCGACACTGTCCGCAAGTCAGCGCGCACAATTGGAACATTGATCCCATTAACATTGGATCATTACACAGTGCGGCAAATCTCACACACGTGTTTGGATCGGCCTGAAAATAGTCAAATCCTAAAGCGAAATGTCCAAAATTGTGATACATCAAAGCATGTCGGGGGTATTGTTGTCGGCGGAGTGCAATGTCCACATGTCTTACGGCAGTTATTGATTACTAGGGAAGTGTTCCGAAGAATATTAACTTTTTTCTCTCTAGACCCTTCACTCACTGCCATTATAGCACAGAGAGTCGGGTCAAAGGAGGTGCAGATCGAAGGATTTGCATCAATACATGAGTTTGTAACCTGCGAGCCTGAAATGTAGTCTCTTGATATATTTTTTGCGAGAAAAGATCAAATTTTTATCTCAAAATCCGCCGCATGGTTCCGCAGTACATTCAGCCAAATAATAGCATCTCTTAACAAATTTAGGTGATTCAATCAAGTTCTTTGGTCTGGTGAGCTTCAACCCCATGCTTACGTGCTAGGGTTTCAAAACGGTAATTTAATGCATTTCTCATTCGTCGAATTCCCTCGGAGCGGATGTCTAGCACAATACAGAGGCAACCGCTCAGCGGAAATTTGACGAATGAGAACTGTTCATTTACGTTTTAGAAAAACTTAGTATATCGCACTAGTTGTTGATGATGCAGAAGTAGTAGTTGTTGCTGCACGAGTAGATGTTGTTGATACAGGTGTAGTTGCTGTTCTTCCTGTAGTAGTCATTGTGGTTGTGGATGTAGAGTTGCGACACTGTCCGCAAGTCAGCGCGCACAATTGGATCATTGTTTCCATTAATATTGGTTCATTACACAGTGCAGCAAATCTCACACACGTGTTTGGATCGGCCTGAAAATAGTCGATGAAGGAGATGCCCTAAATTGTGATACATCAGAGCACGTCGGAGGAATCGTTGTTGTCGGCGGAGTGCAAAGTCCACATATCTTACGGCAGTTATTGATTACTAGGGAAGTGTTCTGAAGAATATTTACTTTTTTCTCTCTAGACCCTTGACTCACTGCCATTATAGCACAGAGAGTCGAGTCAAAGGAGGTGCAGATCGAAGGATTTGCATCAGTACATGAGTTTGTAACCTGCGAGCCTGAAATGTAGTCTCTTTGATATTTTTTGAGAGAAAAAATCTATTTTTATCTCAAAATCCGCCGCATAGTTCCGCAGCACCTTGAGCCAAATAATAGCATCTCTTAACAAATTTTGGTGATTCAATCAGGTTCTTTGGTCTGGTGAACTTCAACCCCATGCTTACGAGCTAGGGTTTCAAAAACGGTAATTTATCGCAATTCTCATTCGTCTAATTCCCTCGGAGCTGGCAACCGCTCCACGGAGATTAGACGAATGAGAAATGCTCATTTACGTTTTAGAAAAACTTAGTATATCGCACTAGTTGTTGATGATGCAGAAGTAGTAGTTGTTGCTGCACGAGTAGATGTTGTTGATAAAGGAGTAGTCATTTGGGTTGTGGATGTAGAGTTGCGACACTGTCGGCAAGTCAGCGCGCACAATTGGAACATTGATCCCATTAACATTGGATCATTACACAGTGCGGCAAATCTCACACACATGTTTGGATCGGCCTGAAAATAGTCGATGAAGGAGATGCCCTAAATTGTGATACATCAGAGCACGTCGGAGGAACCGTTGTTGTCGGCGGAGTGCAAAGTCCACACGTCTTACGGCAGTTATTGATCACTAGAGAAGTGTTCTGAAAACACTAACTCTATTTTTTCTATAGATTTACTACTCACTGCCATTATAGCACAGAGCGTCGGGTCAAAGGAGGTGCAGATCGAAGGATTTGCATCAACACATGAGTTTGCAACCTGCGATCCTGAAATGTAGCCTCTGTGGTATATTTTTGAGAAAAGGAACCGTACCTGTATGTTGAAAATGCATGGCGAGGCTTATGAGAAGCATGAGGAATGTCACTGATGAAGCGGTCATAGTCCCTTCTTCCCAAAATCCGATGTTGTTATGCATCCAGCTCTTTTTACTCGAACTCATCATGTTTGATCGTTTTCCCGACAACATGTCATGTATTATAGATATCGAGTGAATACCGGATACACGAGATGGTTAGCACAATGTTTTCGAACATCATGCTTATTCACAATTGCCTGTTCAGAGCTGTGTACATATTACGTGCCGGGCTCCGATTTGCAACAATGTCCAGTTCATCTCATTTTAGCTCGCTCTAGTCCGAACTCACGTTCACAGCTGTGCATTCAGCCCCGTGACTGGTACCCAATTGACCAGGAGAAGAAGAGAGAAACGGGGATATGAATATCAAATGATTATGGCTGGGTATTTTGGCTACAATAGCTGGGAATAGTGGGAGAATATCATCTTGGACATGCGTTTCCAAAGAAGCGACGTCGGTGCTCATCTATATATTGGCTGTTCGCCCTTATAGATGTAGTTGCCTCTATGGAAGCTGCTGTTTTTGCGGCAAAGAGTGTGGACAAAGAAAACATTAATATGATACAATAGCATCTTTATCTGCGATGATGATGTTGGAGATTTCTTGTATGATGTAAGGAATATATAGTGGTGGAGCTACTATGTTGTGAAGAGGTGCGCACATCTAAAATATGATCTATCACGCTTTTTTCTCATATCGCGCTTACTTTTTGCGAACATAGCCTTCCATGGCTGCATTAGTCTGAGCATGTACTTTGCAGAAAGTACAATCGTAACCACTGCTAGGGGAATCGATTGAAAGTTCATCATCATAAAAGCATACGATTCAAGAACTGAAAAAAGAATCATTTGCGATACGTGACACGTGTCATTGCACCTTTTGGAAGTGAAAATATTTTCTTCGTGAGCTGTATAATCATATAAAGGTTTCCTGTAAGAATTGGTATGAGTCCCTGAGCATTTCATTTCAATATAGATATTAAGGAAAATTGAGAACCTGTACAGTAATTGTCTTTAATGCCGAAGTCTGAGCTCTAGAAAATACTGATTCATGAGTCGTTTAGTACTTAGAACCTTTTTGTTGAGACACTGACAGCATTTAGTTTGTATCGAAGTATGTAGATCATGCGAAGATATAAGAAAGGAATGAGAATGTTGAGCGGAAGGGGAATGTACAATAGAAGAACTTAAGAGAACTGATTATGAAAAGAATCCAAAGAAATGCATACTTTGAAATGCTTGAGATGATAGGGAAGACAGCAGTGTCATTCTATTATTCTTTGTTCTAATCCATTTCCATTCGTTTGGTTCCTGATCATAAACCTGCCTGTTTTCCTTTTTCCTTATTATCACCTGCACTTTCGCTGTCTCCAACTTGATTCTGAAGATCACAATCCAAACGATTCCACATATGAATACAGCACTCACAATGAGATTACATACCGTAACTGATAGATGAAATAGTGAATTGCATAATTGCAATGCCTGGAGTACAAACGAAATAACTTGTATGAGAAAGACTCGTACCCTGTAGCGTATGAATAAGATGGAAATAAAACATGTAAAGTAGCACCAGAAGATAGCAAAAATAATCGACTGCAATAATGTAACATATTTGAATTCGACTTTCAGCATACTCCTATTGTTGCTATATCCAGAAACGGGAGATGTATTCCGGTTGCGTAATAGAGTGAGTATTCTCCCCAAGTCTGCATAACGATGCCATGTAATGACAGTATGACGTCACTGCAGTATGCCAACACCTCAAAAACCAAGTAATAGGTTATAAAAAACGAGAAGAATCAACTAACCTGCATCAAAACAGTAATTTTTCGATAGCCACTTCTATCCTTTTCCTTGTCATTAATTAGCAAGAATAGAAGAATGGAAACAATAATCGATGACAGAATTACTATAAATCAGTTCATCTAAATATCATATTAAAGGGTTCACTAACTGTAGCATTTGTTGTAGATCTTAATGCTTTCTTCGTAGATGAAAGCAATTTTCGGCTCGTCTATTGTCGAGTTCATAGAAATAGAAGACTGATGTAGTGAACTATGGACACGCTATGAAGACGAAAAGCCAATTATGCCAGAACACACTTATTGAAAAAATCACCTGTATGCCCAAGAAAATGTAATTCCACCTTACGATTCTGACTAATTCGCGACTCGAAGTGTTTTGACATAGGGGATGATATGACAGCTACACTACACTTGTAAGAAGTAATCATTTTTGACGCTGAATGCTGACATTGAAATTTATCTGTCGGCCATGTGCTCATTCACGACTTTTTCCCATCGTTGGTCCAACATGTCCAATTCACTATGTTCACAAGTTTACAGGTTTACAAGTTTATCGTCAGGGGTCACATGTTAGTAGTGTGCTGAGAGATGAACTCCTTCCATTCTTCTCATCCTAGACTCCATCAACCCTGTTCACATGTCCATATCGTGCCCTCATGCTGATAATTAGTGGCCAACCACTATGCAGCATAACTCCACTGCCTACTCTCATGAACGAATTTTTAGAGACGTTTTTTTTTTAAAATAGGGTTTACTTTCCGAGCAACCTAATAGTATTCCTTGCCCGTTGATTCCCACCCATCCTCCTTATCCTATCAGCCAATTTCATCTTCCTCTTCGTGGCCTGCCTTCTTCATCCAGTCCTTTGCGTCACCACTCTATGGGAGAGTCGACCAACCTTGGTGCAATTTTGTCCAGATGTTTGTGGCGGTGTGTGGAGTGCATATAGGTGTTCAGGAGCCTTGCAGATGTCCATAGAATGATGTCCTGAAGATTCTGTGCTGATATCTCGACGGACGATCGATATCGACGAAGCGATAATGGTCTCAACGTTGACGCCGCCTAAGTCTCCTACAATCACCGGAACGGGGTGATTTTGGCATGATCCCATACATATAATATGTGGTATCCACGGACATTGCGACTATGGTTTACGAGATAAGAAGTTTTTACTTTTTACGATTTGGCAAAAAATGGGTCTCGGATGAAAAGTCATAGCTTATTTCTGGATAGATACAGTCTACTGCCATACTGCTGTTCGATGGTGCAGGACTGACGCATAAAATAAGCCAGTACTCAGTTGATATGGATATGACTTGACAAAATTGGATATTACGAGTAGCAGAATTTCTCACAATGTGCTTGTTACATATTTATTCGTGTAAAATAATGCATATATAATAATAATTAACAATGCATAGATTCCTTATGGCCAGACATACAAGAGTGGCTTTCCTCCGTTCTGAGGCTGATTCTTGTAGTAGGCACTGCCAGTCGTTGACTGGTATAAGATATCTGCAACAGAAGAATTACTAGACTATTTCGACTTTTTGCCTATTTCATTGACCAACGACCAATAAATAAAATATGAGCCAAAAATATAATACGTTTGATGCAATATTTTCTCGCCACTTATGAAAGCTTATTTGATGCGAGGTAAAAAAAAGGTATTATTATTTCGGTGTTCATTAGTAACTCATTGATCAGAAATAGCGCACAGCCAAGTCCTCCTCACACAACATATTTATGAAAATTCGATGATTTCTTACCTCCGTTTCTATTACTTCTTGCCCACGATCGGATGGGAACTGTCGCCCCGCATTCTCCTTCGGTCATTGCGACATATCCAGCAGCAACGCCATCGATCTGAACAAGCGGGAAGTGAAAGAAAAATGGAGAATTCATTCTGTTTCCACTGAGCTGCTTTTTCGTACCGCGAAAGTATGGACGAACGGGTATCCAGAATACTTGAAGCTGAGCAACTTCAATTTGGCGAACCCTACAAGAACGCGATTAGCTACAGAATTAGGAGGAGGACCTTCACCTGTAGGGCAAGCGGCTTTTGCTGCAGCGACCGCTGCTGCAGAGGTTGAGACCACGCTGCCAATGTCGCCTATAAAGAACAATGGCTTGTCAAGAGTTGGTGAGATGTCATACCAGTTAAGGTATATCCGATGTTCCTGCTTTCCAAATGTTGTCGACATTCAGCGCTCTCAAGTGTGCAGTAGCCGTGCACCAACTTCTTCTTGGAGTACCATCCCCTTCAATTGTGTGAGTTAAATGCTAGGTTATCTAAAGCGGTTGTTTTATGCGAGAAAGTGCATTTATCCTGAGTCCACTATCCGAGGAGCTCTTGTTTCAATCCATGATAAGCCGGGAACTCACTGAAGCTTGGTCAATGCTTTTGCCGGGATGGTGCGGTCAACGGCGGGTGCTGGTTTTGTTGTTGCTGCTGCTGAAAGAGAGCAATTGTTATTTGAATATGCACTCATCGTTTACAATTATATATGCCAATAACATATAATATTATATTTATGCTCTGTCATCACCTTGAACAGGAGCATCTACAGCTTCATACTGGATGTAGAAGTTCTCCCAGCCATATAAGCTGTAGATGATGACGGGCATGACGTTAGAGTGGGAAATAACGACCTCATACTTGTTCTTGTCTATTGGACAGCAGTATCTGTAATAGCCACTTGCATTTTTATACCGAAAATATTGTACATATCTCATTCGTCTATTATCTGCCGAAACGCACACGGTTAATCCCAATATGAAGCGGGCTATTAGAAAAATCATTGTACCTGCTTCCAGTTTTTGTCTGATCCGCTTCCCACTTCAACTCAATTCCACCGTTCACACATCCAGGAATGCATTCGCCATCTTCGAGTTTATAAACTAAAGCCTTGATCCGCTTGCCCTGCGGAGCCTGAAAATTTGGGTTTCTAAGCGATAGTTAAGCGCATTTCTCTTTAATTTAATTTTCCGTGGACTACTTGTCTCTATATCCGTTCGAAAGCCAAATGTTCAGAGAGGAAGAATGAGAAATTTCGTATCATCCTCTCTCAGCGGTTGTGTGAATTTTAGTTCTCTGTTCTCGTTTAAATATGTACCTTGATCGTCCAGTTGCACGAAATGAAGGTCTCGTCCAAGACGGTATTCTCTCCACCGTCGAAATTCAAAACCTTCGACTTTGGGTTGTTGTAGTAGGCAACCAAATCAGAACCGCAGGCGGCGGGCTAAACAAATCAATCATGTGCGTTTGGGCGATTGGTTTTAGATTCGAGAAATTTTTTGTGATTATGTAACAAGCGTGGGAGCCCCTCACGATCCTATAATTCGCTATTCAAATGTCTATTTCGTCATTTTATCTCCAATTTCCGACTCACGCTTTCTGTGCATTCCTTTCCTGAATATCCACTTGGGCAGATACAAACGGCGCAATTCTTCGGATCCGGAGAGCCTCCATTTCTGCACTCCGCGGAGTTCTTGGCGGTACAACCGGCTGAAATATGTTTTGGACAGTGCTGCTACCTATCCTCTTTTATCTCTATTCGGCTAAGCGAAGTTCCTAGCCTTGGTGAGCTTACACTTCATGCGTACATACCTGTAGTTGTTGAAATTGAAGTAGTAGATGTTGTTGTTTCAGGGACTGAAATATGTTTTGGGAAGGTCTTCAACTTATCCCCGGTTATTACCTTGAACAGCATCTACAGCTTCATACTGGATATAGAAGTTCTCCCAGCCATATAAGCTGTAGATGATGACGGGCATGACGTTAGAGTGGGAAATAATGATCTCATACTTGTTCTTGTCTATTGGACAGCAGTATCTGTAATCACTTGTATTTTTATACCGAAAATGTTGTACATATCTCATTCGTCTATTTTCTGCTCAGATGATATAGAGCATCGCATCGTAAAATCAGCTATGCCAGATAAAATGTGAGACATCGGACACGCTATATTTGGCTTTGGTATTATATTCTGCCGAAACGCACATGGTTAATACCAACATGAAGTTCATTATTAGAAAAATCACAGTACCTGCTTCCAGTTTTTGTCTGATCCGCTTCCCACTTCAACTCAATTCCACCGTTCACACATCCAGGAATGCATTCGCCATCTTCGAGTTTATAAACTAAAGCCTTGATCCGCTTGCCCTGCGGAGCCTGAAAATTTGGGTTTCTAAGCGATAGTTAAGCGCATTTCTCTTTAATTTAATTTTCCGTGGACTACTTGTCTCTATATCCGTTCGAAAGCCAAATGTTCAGAGAGGAAGAATGAGAAATTTCGTATCATCCTCTCTCAGCGGTTGTGTGAATTTTAGTTCTCTGTTCTCGTTTAAATATGTACCTTGATCGTCCAGTTGCACGAAATGAAGGTCTCGTCCAAGACGGTATTCTCTCCACCGTCGAAATTCAAAACCTTCGACTTTGGGTTGTTGTAGTAGGCAACCAAATCAGAACCGCAGGCGGCGGGCTAAACAAATCAATCATGTGCGTTTGGGCGATTGGTTTTAGATTCGAGAAATTTTTTGTGATTATGTAACAAGCGTGGGAGCCCCTCACGATCCTATAATTCGCTATTCAAATGTCTATTTCGTCATTTTATCTCCAATTTCCGACTCACGCTTTCTGTGCATTCCTTTCCTGAATATCCACTTGGGCAGATACAAACGGCGCAATTCTTCGGATCCGGAGAGCCTCCATTTCTGCACTCTGGGG
>JACMIF010001486.1:0-19688 GCA_014805445.1 Diplogasteroides magnus | reverse complement strand
ATATTCACAAAGAATTAGCAAATGTCAATCTGCGTGTAAAAGAAGAGCGTCGCGGAAGTTGCACCATAATGGTGAAATGAACTCTTGCGCCGTGATAATGACATGTCGCATCAGTCTACTTCATCGTTATGGCGCAGATGTCTACGGCGCTCTTAAATATCTTCTATCCCATTCATCAGCGGCCGCTATTCCACCAATGCACCGAATGAAATTGGGCCCTTGTCCATACCTACAGAAGCAGATCTTGTGGTCGTTGATCTGCAAGTCAACCTGTTCAGTTGCTGTCTTGACACGTCGTATGCCCCATGGCTAGACTATGGTATTCCAAATATTTTCTAAGAGCGTTCTAAAACATCTAACATAGATCAATCAAAAGATCAGTAGATCATTTCTGGGTCGTCCGCAATAAGCGTGTCACTTTGTCCGCGAACAACTTTGGATACCCGACGTGAAGGCTGTGGTGGCCGTGTAGTTGGGTCTCCAATCTGAAAAATAGGCATTTATTATTCATCCTAACTGTTGTTCCTAGATTAACGATTTATTTGACCACCTTATTTCCACTTCGACGCCATCAGAAAGCGTCATCATAACTGTGTTTGGACTAATGGATCAAACGTGATTGCATCCAAAGCAGAAATCGGACTATATCATCTCACTGAAGCATATTTCAAATAACATGATATTATACATACATCTTGTGGCCCTGCTAGTCTCGGAGTGGAATCCTCATAAGGCCCTTTTTCGTTCTCCACTTCATCCTCACACATTTTCCATGGTTGATTCTCGCCATCAGCAAAAAGTACAACGTGTTTTATTTCATCTTCGACCCAACCCTATGACCCAATCAACTGGTACCGTACTTATCAAGCCGATACTGTACCTGTCCTCCAGTTGTGATCAACGATGGCTGAGTGATGCAGGGAAGGAGGTGGTCGGCGGGGAAGCGATTACCCAGCATTTCATAGACCCTGAAAATGGCCTACTTTCATTCCAACAAAAGTACATTTCAAATGCTGGCTCAAAGGAGTATTCCCAATCAAATATGTTTCAGAGTCGCTATACAATGAGGAAATTTTTTAACCAGCAATAGCAATTGCTCTCAAAGTGCACAAAATATAATAATTAAAGATACATATGTTAGTAGGAGAGAAAAGGCGATGAAATAAAATAAAACGATAGAAAATTCGAAATTACTCACTCAATGAAGACATCGCAGCTGTCCGACCACTGTTTCTTGAGGAATACGAATCAGGTACAGATGATTGCCAATCCGATGAGTTAGATACTCCACAACATCCAAATGTCTGAAGAAGTCTCATTCAATCATTCAATGTGTATCACTATAGTATGGCTGCAATTGGATTCTGTGATTCCTGCATAGATCGCTGCAAATTTTAGGCCGTCACATCTTTGCTTGGGATATCTGTTACGTTTCGCACAACCACTATATTCCTTGGAGTCAACTATTATGTAATCGCTTTCCACATCTGATGAGATAAAATAAATAATATTAAAAATATGAGAAATGGCCACTAGAATGCGTGATGCAGTGGCTCACATCAGGCTCGTATTGTGCATTCGAATAGAGAAAATTTAGCAAACAGTAGGGGTTCTAAATCGGTAAATTAGTTGTCATTCTTCTCCACAGCGCGGTTTTCTTTCAGGGAGTGAGACAACCGAGGATAAATATACCGATTTAGAACCGCTAAGAAATAGTACCATTAAAAGCTCGTGCTCCGAATGCGGTGATTCGTGTGGCTGCGACCAGGAGGATCATTCTATTGCAGATTGTAGGGCCTCGACCTGAAAATGATGATCTTATGTTTAGATTGTAGTATTTTCATCTACCAGATTATCTCTAATCGTCACTATCCTCAACTAAAAAGATGAGAGTAGGGAAGATTATATTCTCATTACTCACTGAATATGAGACACCCTATGAGGTTTTCCGAAAAGGCGCAGGAAAACGCGTAGCCCGAGCACGTCCATATTTATAAGATTTTTGCTTGCAGAGAAAAAAGGAAACATCCATTGTAACTAAGAAATTCAATGCCTTCATAATCCACTGGTGATACTTATATCTTTTCCTACTTACTTAGCGTGACATCATCCACATTCGTCTTTCAAATCATTGAGCAAACATTCACGTGAATGGTATCAGTTTCACACTGCACAAATCATATGAAAGCCGAAAGCATCCACTGCAAATGAATTTGTCCCGCATAGACTGTAAAACCGGTTTTGCACCTATTGACAACCTATGTTATGCGTACGACTTTCACGTCAAAGCGTACACACTTGGAACAATTTATGATGTGCTGAGAGAATCATCCTATAGTTATGAATGATGTAAAAATGACTCACCGGCAACGTGTACAGCAGTCTTCTCGCCCTCAGACCAACCGCACACCGTGAAGGGAACCAAATTGAGTGCCTGAAAACTTTTCGCATATCATGGGCGATAAAATCTCTGAAAGCGGTTGTCTCTTTCCCATACGCAACCACTTCCCGTGAATTAGACGAACGAGAAAAGCACTTTACATCGCTTTTAGAAACCCTAATAAGACGCAATGCCCAAATCAACACTTGCCACTAGGGATGATTGTTTTTGGAAAAATTTTCTATCTGTGCGCATTGGTGAATTCTTCAGAGAATAGATAGTGTTTGACGGCGGAAAGAGGAAAGATTATTCCCTATTTTTTACATATGCAACACTAATCGTATATAAATTCGCTGAGAACATAATTATCCGCACATAATTTTCTGACATAAATAGAGATGACATACCTTGAGTTTGACACAGAAATCACTGTCCTTCGAACACCTCATAATCTCCTGCTTCCTCTCGGGAGGACGAGAGGTACCGTACCTGCAAAATATTGATTTTATTTTCATTTATCGACGAATATTTCTTGTTCACATAAATAATTGCGAAATTGTCAGGATACTTTCATGCGTTGTTTTGACCCAAAAATATATTATTTGAATGTTTTAAAGCTGGAGGGCGATATTTTATAATTATTTATTTGGCCGAAGAAGGGAATGAAGAATCGCATTTTGACTGATTGTGATTGTTATTTGGTTCGTGTGTTGCATACACGAATCGTTTAAAATTCCTACTCTAATGATGTGCAGCACTATAAATAATTCTAAAAATCAATAAGCTACTGTACCCGGGAGGCACAATGCAAACTAGGGAATGACTTATGGACCGTTTTTCTTCCCTGCGCACCGGTGATACTTTCTCCATTCACAAAGAATTAGCAAATGTCAATCTGCGTGTAAAAGAAGAGCGTCGCGGAAGTTGCACCATAATGGTGAAATGAACTCTTGCGCCGTGATAATGACATGCCGCATCAGTCTACTTCATCGTTATGGCGCAGATGTCTACGGCGCCCTTAAATATCTTCTATCCCATTCATCAGCGGCCGCTATTCCACCAATGCACCGAATGAAATTGGGCCCTTGTCCATACCTGCAGAAGCCGATCTTGTGGTCATTGATCTGGAATAAATCACATCTGTTGATTCCTTGACAGGTTTTATGCTTCTTGGCTAGACTACAGTAACCCCGAGGTATCCTTTGCACTCGGGGTTGAACCCTTGTGCCGTGTATTCTAACTGAACTGTTGCTCCAATCTATTTACTTCACATTTGAAACATATTCCGTGACGACGAAATAGCACGTAAAATGAGAGACCAGGGTGGCATTCAGGTGTTAGACGCGTACTAGGAATAACAGTTCTGATAGGATGCATAATAATGGCGACAATGGTGGCGCATCCAACCACCTCACCAATAAGGAGCAAATGTCCAATTGGCTATTGTCCTCTACCAAAATCTGCTCACCAACAAATGTACAGACTGAGGATTTTTTTCTTCATGAACATGGCCCTCACTGACCTTCATGAAAAGTTCCTCAATGGGTGTCTCCTCTCTATGCGGGTCAGGTGATTAATCTCCCGATTAGCTGATGGTTATTGCTCCAGACGTCCGGCATCAGGGTACAGTAAACTTCTACAGTAGCCCCTATGACAAAATTTCGAGTCCGCCTCAGTAGTATCGTACGAATCTGAATTAAAATGAAGTTCAGCGTCGAATAAGTGTAATGAGACTTCATTTATCAACACTACGCATTCAGATATTGAATATATGAAAGGAACGATATTTTTGTGAATTTTATAATGCAAATATAAAATACAGATCGATTATTGTTACTAGCTGAAGAAATCCCTAACATCTAACCGTAGACACAAACTCATATAGGAGTTGCGATAGTAAACCACTTTTTGGTTAGAAGGAGGATCGAGGGGGAGTAGGTTGGATCAATAGAACGGATGAGCTCGGATCACCACAACAATTTTTACATGATTTATTTTCTTGTTGAGCCACCGACTGCGGAGCGTATTGTATCTAGGAAATTAAGTGTATTCATAAGCTATTTGTGAAGCCTATTGTTATAGTGACAACAACGACTGATTTCAATCAATCACGTGAATGTAGGGTGTCGCTAATGGGACGTTGTTGCCAGCCGACCATTTCTAGTCGTCTAATTTCTTTCCTAGCGGTCGTCTCTCAATTCGGAGAGACAACCACAAATGCTAGGAACGACATTGTGACGAACGATGGGTCGGACTGACGAAGAAACGGCTCGGGAAAGGCTTTCATGCAAAAGCATGAAACATTTAATCTTTTCGACGGTGAGCCAAGATTATTGGCCATGAATGTGTTTCTGCAACATTCAATAAAGATTGCTCCGGCATTCTAGTCGATTCAGGAACGGTTGATGGTGGTTCATGAAATAGAATATTCACAAATACATGTGAATAGTTAGAAGCTTTCTAAATCGGTAATAAAGTTCATGTGTCACTCGCGGCGGTTGTCTGTCGATCGTAGAGACAACTACTCCGCGGAGATTAGACGAACAAGAAATGAAGTTTTCTACCAATTTAGAAGCTATATTGCGCACGAATGTGTTTCTTCGACGTGTATTAAGGACGGAACCAGGATTCTATTTGATTTGTTCGTGATAGGCCGGGATTCAAAATACAGAATACACACAAAAAGTTAGCAAATGTCAAATTTCGAGCAAAAGACAAGAGCGCCGTGGAATTTTGCGCCGTAGTGGTGCGATGGACACTTTCGCCGTGATAATGACGACAATGATGGAACATCCAACAACTTCACTATTACGGCGTAAATGTCCAAGCAGCAATTGTCTTCTATCCCATTTCCCAACGGCTCCACGAATGCACAGCATGCAGTTGGGGCCGTGTCCATACCTACAGTAGCCGATCTAGAGGTCGTTGATCTGGAATTAATCGGATCTGTTGATTCCTTGACAGGTTTTATGCTTCTTGGCTAGAGTACAGTAACCCCAGAGTTTCCTTTGCATTCGAGTTTCAATTGTTTTTGGGCAATGACCTGTGGTGCGTTTCTCTATCACGAGAGTGATAAAGAGATGAGACACATCTTAATGGCCAGAATCTGACAATAATACGGCCTTCCCTTTGAGAGAAGAGAGGCACCGCAAAGGTTCAATGAACCCTTGCACCGTGTATTCTAACTGGACTGTTGATATAGTCTATACATTTCACATTTGAAACATATTCCGTGACGACGAAATAGCACGTAAAATGAGAGACCAGGGTGGCATGTGAGACGCGTACTAGGAATAACAGAAGAAAAACGAAGGACATTTTATGTCTAATCGAAGAATACCCTTGATCCCCAGAATGTTCGCCCTGATGCGGACAATTCTTGTATCTTGTGTGCTCTAGCCCTCAAGGATATTAGAAAGTTCCCAATATCCACATGATAAACAGCATGATTTCCATACCTGATAAATACGTGGAGGAGCGATAATACGGGAAAATATTTTAATGAAGACTGATATGTGCATCAACTCCAGCATATGTATGCATTTTGTATGCGAGCGATAATGCTTTCCACAAGGATAGGTTGTCTAAATTATATCGTGCCTTGCGTTCTTCAGGACGCCCAGAAAGTTCGTCTTGGCAAAAGTGCATTTCAAATGCTGGCTCAAAGGAGTATTCCCCAATCAAATATGTTTCAGAGTCGCTATACAACGAGGAAATGTTTTAACCAACAATCATGATGGATGTCAAGGTCAGCAAAATACAATAATAATTATAGTTACATATATTAGTAGGAGAGAAAAGGCGATGAAATAAAATAAAACTGTATAAAAATCGAAATTTCTCACTCAATGAAGATTTCGCAACTGTCCGACCACTGTTTCTTGAGGAATTCCGGGGTGCAATGCTTGAGATATGGCTCTTTCGCGTATGGGAGCCACTAGTCCGTATTGCGGGATTTTGAATCAAATTCTTTACAATAAACGTGGTTTCGTGAAACGGAGCTACATTATGCAAAATGATGAATGATCATTTCGTAATGGGTGCAATATATTGGACTCGTGTGCCATAATGTCATAACAGAGATCTTCTGTAAGAGTGGACCTCCGCATATTTCGTCTTTGCTTGAGCGAACTGTTGCAACCTATAAATTCCTTCGTGTCAACTCTTATGTAATCGTCTTTCGAATCTGGCGTAACGAAATAAGAAATTAAAATACCATTAGAAATAGCTACTAGAATGCGTGATGCGGAGGAATATGGTAACATCAGGCTCGTATCGGACATTCGAATAGATAAAATTTAGAAAACAGTAGGGGTTCTAAATCGGTAAATTAGTCGTCATTCTTCTCCACAGCGCGGTTTTCTTTCAGGGAGTGAGATAACTGCTCCTAGGAGAAGAATGACGACAAATTTACCGATTTAGAACCGCTGAGACACAGTACCATTGAAAGCTCGAGCTCCGAATGCTGTGATTCGTGTTGCTGCAGCCAACAGGATCATTCGATTACAGATGGATGGGCCGCCGCCTACGAATAATGATCGTAGATCGTGAATTATGGTATACCAAATTATATCTGATGAGAAAGGTATCCTCACTATCAAACAGATGAGAGTAGGGAGGATGAAATTCTCAATACTCACTGAATATGAGATGTAACCTATGTGGTTTCCGAAAAGCGCAGGAAAGCGTGTAGCCCGATCTTATCCATTTTTTATAAGATTTTTGTCTTGCAGAGGACTCATTCAATTGTATCTAAGAAATGCAATGCCTTTATAATCCAATGGTAATACTTTATATTTTCCTACTTTCTTAGCGTGACATCATTCACATTCGTCTTTCAAATCATTGAGCAAACATTCACGTGAATGGTATCCGTTTCGCACTGCTCAAACTACGTGAATGCCGTAAATGGAAAGTGCAACTGAATTTATCCCTCATAGCTTGCATAACCGGTTTTGCACCGATTGTCAACCAATGTGTTCCGTATAATTTTCATGTCAAGGCCGCAAATTTTGCACGATTCTGATCTGCTACAACCACAATATATCATTGTTCCTTCTTTTGTTGGACGCCATCAACTCGGACTGCAGCCAGAATACAAACGCCCTCTAAGAGCAAAGAGAACAGTACTTGATTCGTGGGCAGGTTAACCAAGAGAGAGAATCATCCTATTGTTATGAATGATGTAAATAATATTACTAAATATAATAAATACTAAATATAATATTACTAAATTTAGTCATTAGCACGTGCACAGCAGTCTGTGCGCCCACAGACCATGAACACACCGTGAAGGGAACCAAGTTGAGTTCCTGAAAACTTTTCTCATAACATGAGCGATAAGCACTCTAATAGGAATAGGCTGCCTCTTTTTCCATGGACAACCACTACGCGTGGATTAGACGAATGAGAAATGCACCTTACTACGCATTAAGAAGCCCTAATAAGACCCAAATCAACGCTTGCCTCTAGGGATGATTGTTTTTGGAAAAGTTTTCTTTCTGTGTGCATTGGTGAATATTTCAGAGAATAGGTAGATTTGACGGTGGATGCAGGAGAGATTATCCACTATTTCTACATATGCAACACTAATGGTATAGGAGCAGAATTTCCCTGAAAATACAATTCTCCTTCGTTAACCCGTTTTGAAATAAATAGAGATGCCAAACGTGCCTGAGTTTGGCACAGAAATTGCTGTCCTTCGAACACCTCATAATTTCCTGTTTCCTCTCGGGAGGCCGACAGGTACCGTAGCTGCAAAAGCGCATTGTTCTGTCTTCTAATTCCCACGCAGCTGTTGTCTCTCTCTCATGTGATGGACAGCCGCTCTGAAGGAATTAGGCGACAGAAAAATGCACTTCTGGTTTCGTTCCCTACCCTGGCGATGATACGGGATTATATATTTTAATAGTTTTTAAGAATTCTGATTTGTGCAGCACCTTTTGGATTTATATGCATTTTGTGTGAAGCGATAATTCATTCTTCGTGGCTCGGAGTTATATTGATGAAATCGTACCAAATCGTACTTCTTCGGGGCGCTCAGGAAGTTCGTGTTGGGATCGGCGCACATTTTGTCATGCAAATTTCCGCACTGTTTCACAAGCTTGCATCCCTGTTTAATAGACCGCTGAAGCCCAAAGCTCGAAGCTCAAAAGCTCAAAAAGAAGTTAGATGATATAAGCAGTATGCCCATCTATATAGAGATAGAGAATAACATTTTGAAAAACAGCATGAGCTGATTTCCTCTCTATACAGCACGATCGTAGATCACAAACCACTCAACTAGTATCGCAGATATAACCATTCGAATTTTGCCATATAGTATGATGTGTGTTATCACAAGTATTTTTCATATTTGGTTTCAGAGAAATCGCTGTACTTCGAGCACCTCAAGATATCCTGCTTCCTCTCGGGAGGACGAGAGGTACCGTATCTGGAAAGTATTGATTTTATTTTCATTGGTCGACAAACATCTATTGTTCACTTTTATGTTTTAATTACGAAATGATCAGGATACTTAAAAAAGTTGTTTTCACCTCAAAAATATATTATATGAGTGTTTTAAGGCTAGAGGGCGATATTCTATAATTGTTTTATTTGGCCGAAGAAGGCGAGCAAAATGGTATCGCATTTTGACTCTTTGTGACTGTTATTTGTATTCTGTGTTGCATACACGAATCGGATAAAATTCCTACGATAATGCTGTGTAGTACAATTTCAATACAAATAATGCTACAATAACTTTACTATACAATATACTACCGTACCCGGGAGGATCGATGCAGACCATTGTGACGAACGATGGGTCGAATTGACGAAGAATAGACTCGATGACACCTTTTGTTGCAACCGGAAATATTCAATCAACGGTGTACCACGATTGTTACTCATGAATATGTTTCTTCAAAGTGTAATGAAGAGTCGGCCAGGATTCTAGTCGATTTCATCTTGAGTAATGCTGTTTCAAAATACAAAGTATTTACAAATAGTTAGCAATTATAAATTTGCGGGCGAAAGACAAGAGCCTCGTGGACTTTTTGTTCACATTTATAATTGCGAAATTGCCAGGATACTTACATACGTTCTTTTCACCTCAAAATTATTTTATTTGAATGCTTTAAAGCTTAAGGGTGATATTTTATAATTATTTTATTTGGCCGGAGAAGAGGAAAGAAATCCCATTTTGACTCTTTGCGACGATTATTTAGGATCCGTGTTGTATACATGAATCGTTTAAAATTCCTACGATAATGCGGTGCAGCACTATAAATAATTCTACAGATGAATAAACCACCGTATCATGGAGTTTCGATGCAGACCATATTGACGAACGATAGGTCGAACTAACGAAGCAGCGTCTCTAGAAAATCTTTCTTGTAGCAGCCTGAAACATCGAATCATTTCTACAGTTCGCCACGATTATTGCTCACGAATGTGTTTCCTCAAAGTGTAATAAACAGTGGTCCGGTATTCTAGTCGATACTGCTTTGCCCCCTGGGGTTCACAGAATATTCACAAAACTTAGAATAATAAATCTGTGGGCGAAAGAAGAGTGTCGCGGACTTTGCGCCATGATAATGGAAACAGTGATGCCGCATCGGTCCACCTCACCATTATGGCGCAGATGTTCACAGCGTTTTCTATTCTCTATCTACTTTGCTGGCCTCACAAATGCCCATAATTGAAGTAGCTGATCTTTAAGTCGCTTTTCTTGAATAAATCTCATCTGTTGAATCCTTGACACGTTGTATGCACAGTAAAGGCAAAAGGTAAAGGTCTGCCTATCAAGTACATTCGCTGAGGAGGGGAATCTGATGAGACAGTTCCTGACAAAGTATTCGAGACCGGTAATTCCTAGTCATTTTCTCCGGTTCTATACCCGGCAGTTTAATTTGCACTCGATTGTTTTCCTCAATGCCATGTTGCTCATTTCTCTACAATGACAGTCCCCCAATACGTGAACAAGGTACTAACAGATATGAAAAGTTCCTCGAAGGACGCCTCCTGTCTACCCCTATTGGCTGATGATATTGCTCCAGGTGTCAGACATCTGAACATGCTGATCTCGAATTGCTGAAGGACCTGGCGGGTCAGGCAGATTACGGTAGCTTTCGGATAATCAATAAAGAGCAGAAGAACATTTGCGACACCATCAGCTCTTCAGGTGATTAATGTCCCGATATGTTGGTGGTATTGGTCCAAACGTCTGAGTACTGTACACTTCTACAGTAGCCCCCATGGGAGTCCGCCTCAGAATCAGTCGTATCGTTCGATTCTGAATTCCAGTGAAGTTCAGGGCCCAATAATTGTGATGAAACGTTATTTATCAAGAACACTAACCATTCAGATATTGAATATATGAAAGGAACGATATTTTTGTGAATTTGATAATGTAAATATTACATACAGATCGATTATTATTACTAGCTGAAGAAATCCCAAACATCTAACCGTAGACACAAACTCATATAGGAGTTGCGATAGTAAACCACTTTTTGGTTAGAAGGAGGATCGAGGGGGAGTAAGTTGGGACAGCGGATCAATAGATAAATAGGGATCTATTGAGTCATAACTGGGATAGGAAAGGGGTGAGGTTGAACAAAGTGAAGTGGATCAATAGACCAACAGATCATTTCTGTGTCGTCCGCAAGAAATGGTTCACTTTGTCCGCGAACCACTTTGGATACTCGACGTGGAAGCTATGGTGGCCGTGTAGTTGGGTCTCCAACCTAAAATAATAGCTTAGATGTAAGTTTTGAAATATATGGATCAGTGAAACACAACCGATTTCGTATACAAATTGCAAAACATAATTCCAAGTTTACCCTAAACAAGATTTTCGATTGATTTCATTCCCCTTTCCCTTATGATAATTCTCTAAATTTGATCGTACCTCGCATTCTTCAGTACGCTCATGAAGTTCGTCTTGGGATCAGCGCACATTTTGTCCTGAAACAGTTATCGTTATTTCACCAACTAGTATCGTTCTTGAATAGACAGCTTACGCCCTAAGCTCTAAGCTAAAATCAGACAAGTTAGCTGATATCTACGGTATGTTCGCCTATCGAGTGTCCCCTCCCATTTAAAAGAGGCAAACGCCTTGAAAAGCAGAGTTGTGAGCTGATTTTCTCTGTATACAGTGCGATCATCGATCACAAATCACTATGAGAGTCAACTGGTATCGCAAATCTGGACATTTGAATCGTGCCATATGATATGATGCACAACACAATACTCGTTTCGGGGAGTTTTCGATGCCGTACCCATTTTCGTTTCTCGTTTTATACTCACCCATTGCCATGGGTTATTATTAGAATTCAATAAATTGACTAAATTATTAGAATTATTAGTAAATATACTCGCCACAGTGCAACATATTTTATTTCATCATGAATCGTCCAAGGTTCGACCCAACCCTATGACCCAATCAATCGATTAAAAAAAGTCTTTATTCCGGAGGTCAGGGGGATAATCCATAAGGGGATGTGGTCCTGCCGGTGGACTGCTAGGCCAGTCGATTAGGAGTTACACCCTGGCGTTCCAAGCGTTTTCTCCAGGGGATCTTTGTTCGCGGGCACCGCTACCAATTGCCCGGCCCGCGGAGGGATGGCGCCTTGGTTGGGCAGGGGCGGGATTCGAACCCGGGCTGTCAGAATGAAATGTGGCGCACTAGACCACTGAGCCATCTCTCCCCCATCCCTGATCCTGTCAACCGATACCGTACCTATCAAACCCAAACCGTACCTGTCCTCCGGTCATGATCAACGAAGGCTGAGTGATGCGGGGAAGGAGGTGGTCGGCGGGGAAGCGCCCACCGAGCATCTCGTAGACCCTGAAAATTATACATTTCATTAAATCAAAGCTGTACTACAACTTATTTATACACACCTCATTGCCAATAAAATGTATTTCTGAGTGGCTACACTTTGACTGCTTTCCAAAAAATAAACTAATCATATAAGTTTCAGTGTTTCTATACAGCAAGATTTTTAAAAAATCAGCAATGTTAATTTTTAGCCTTATTTCTTGGTAAAAATGAATAATTATTACAGTTCGTAGATGAAAATAATCGATAAAACAAACGATCAATGAAATTGCTCACTCAATGAAGACATCGCAGCTGTCCGACCACTGTTTCTTGAGGAATTCCGGGGTGCAATGCTTGAGATAGGGTTCTTTCGCGTATGGGAGCCACTGGTCAGTGTTGCGGGATTCTGAATCAAATAGTTCAAAATCTCCGTGATTTCGTGAACATAAACATTATGAAAATGCTGAAGGAAAATTCCATAAATATATAATGGGTACATTATGCCTTGGACTCGTGACCAAAAACGCCATATTGGACCTAGGTCGTGGCAAATTTTAAGCCGTCACGTCTTTGCTTTCGCGAACGTATATGTTTCGCGCAACCGATACATTCCTTCGTGTCAACTGTTATGTAATCATCATCGAAACTGCCCAACTGAAATAAACAATCAAAATAAGATGAAATTAGCTACTAGAATTCGGAGGAATAGGCTCACATCAGGCTCGTGTTTGGTATTCGACTAAAGAATATTTAGCAAAGAGTACCATTGAAAGCTCGTGCTCCGAATGCTGTGATTCTTGTGGCTGCGGCCAGGAGAATCATTCGATTACAGATTGCAGGGCCTCGACCTGCAACTTATGATAGTGCAGAGGATTCTAAATAACTATGCAAAGGTCAGGCATGGTCTTTTGCGCCATAACGGCGAAACGACGAAATGAAAGGAAAAGGCGAAAACTCACCAGCCACGTGCACAGCAGTCTGCGCGCCCTCAGACCAACCGCACACCGTGAAAGGAACCAAGTTGAGTTCCTGAAAACTTTTCGCATTTCATGAGCGATAAACTCTCCAATAGATATCAGTTGCTTCTTTTTTTTCCAAGACAACCAATCCGCGTGGATTAGAGTGAGAAATGTACTTACTACACATTTAGAAACCGTAAAACTTACGACGCAATGAACAAATCAACACTTGTCACTAGGGATGATTGTTATTGGAAAAGATTTCTGCCTGTGCGTATTGGTGACTTAGCTATCTATCTGTTGATATGTATTTTTATAGGGGTTATTCCAAAAATTAAACGAAATACAGTACATTTCCCGTTTGAAAAGTGCTGACTATCCTTGCCAATATCTTGGTTCAGTCCAAATGATTTTCTCATGAAACCTATATTTTCGGAATCAGCACATCAAACTGCATCTATGTACAAGTTTTCATGGAATTCTAGCACCTAAATTCTAAAATCATGATATGATGCGGAGATAAGGTCGACTTTTACGCGACCAGCCTCATATTATATATGCAACACAAATAGCATAACAGTAGAAATTCGTCGAAAACATAATTATCCTTTCATCACGCGTCTTGACTAGGGTGGATAAAGAAGAGTATTTATTGACCCTCTTTATTTTCCAGCGGTCTAATTCATTCCTAGCGGTCGTCGCTCACTTCGCAGATACGACCGCACGGAATGAACGGTTAGACGGCTAGAAAGTAACGGGTGTCAATAAATGCCTGCTTTGTCCACCCCAGTTTTGACATAAATAGAGATGACAAACCTGCATGAGTTTGACACAAAAATCGCTGTCCTTCGTGCACCTCATTATTTCTTGCTTCCTCTCGGGAGGACGAGAGGTACCGTACCTGCAAAATATTATCGATTTTTTCATTGGTTGACAAACATCTATTTTTCATATTTATGTTCTATGCGAAATGGTCAGGAAACTTATACACGTTATTTTCACCTCAAAATATATTATTTGAATGTTTTAAAGGAGGGGGGGGTGATATTGTAAAAGCGTTTCATAGAAGGTGGATCGAGAACGGATTTTCAATCAATGTGTATTATATTTAGAGTCCGTGTTGCATACATGAATCGTTTAAAATTAATACGATAATGCGGTGCAGCACTGTAACTAATTCCAACAATCAATAAACTACCGTACCCGGGAGGGTCGATGCAGACCATAGTGACGAACGATGGGTCGAACTGACGAAGAACTGTCTCGGGGAAGTCTTTCTTGTAGCAGCCTGATATGTTCAGATCATTTGAGTCACAATCGTTTAAAGGGAACCGGTACACCCAATAAAATATTAAGAAACTGTAGTGCGTAGCGGTTGCGTCGCGGTTTTCCCATTCAAAAAAGCTACAGTTTCCCTGAAACGGGTGACAGCTGGGTCACACTCGTGATTTATATTCATCCTGTTCCGATTCCCTTTAAACACATGCATACGTTTCACAAACCTTCGATAAGGGCGGGTTATTTTTGGCCGACCGTTATTGCTTGGGAATCTCTCGGGGACAATAAATGAAAAGCTCACCGACGGCTCCGCAAATACAGAGCATGAAGTTGGGGCCGTGTCCATACCTACAGTAGCCGATCTTGAGGTCGTTGATCTGCAATGCAAGCAGTTCATTTTCTGTCTTGACGTATGTCCCTTGGCTAGACTACAGTAAACCCTAATATATTTTTATCATATGTCATGGATCATTGCTTAGCTGCTGGTTGAGAAATTGGCATCCGGAAATAGGCTAAAACGCAATCAGAGTTCAAGAGATCAACAGTTTGTACCATTTTGGTGAAGAGCGAATGTCAGATCAAGAAAGCACTAACAGTTAGTGTTGGCAGTTTACGTACCAACTCAGTTATGTTTCCCAGATCGGCACATCTTGTCAGTTATAGATTTCGTGATACATAACCGTTCTCGCAGTCAAATTGGCAATCGTACTAACAGTCATGAAGAGCTCCTCGATGGGCGCCTCCTCTTTGTCCGGGTTGGGAGATGAATCTCCAGACGAGCTGGTGGTGTTGCTCCAGACGTCAGACATCTGAAAATACTGGTTTTTTGTGAACAGAGGAAGCACGGTCTCGAGGAATGAGGTAAACTTCTCCAAACTGATACATAACAAAAACGGACTGAAACGGACAACTCATCATTTTTTTACTGTGCAAACCATATGTTAGAGACGGTCAGTGCAGTTCACGTGATTTCCAAATGGCAATCAGGCGCGAGTCTTTTTAAGTTCCCTTTGACTTCCGCCTCACAGAGTTGCTTATCTTTCGTCGTCGTTCGTTGTTTAGTGTTGCGCAAGGAGCACAGAAAATTCCAATGGAGAATCAGGATGGTAAGACAGAATGCAACTCCTACAAGCTTGGCCTAGCAGACGGAACTGATCGACCACCGTACTCTATGCGCTAAATACGGAAACGACGCATGTGAATGGCAGCTGCTCGACCTTGATCTTATTGGGCAGTATTTATTTTTAGGATGAATCGGGCCCATGCGTCGTAATGATCTGCACTTGAGCAGAATACGTAATGATTAATGCGCAAAAAATATGAAGTGACAAACACGCCAGGGATCTTTGCGCCGTAACGGTGAAATGAACACGTGCGCCATCAATGCGATGTACAAGTGCCATCATTATTGTACAAATATCTACGAAGAAGTTGTCTTTCACTCGACTGAAGGCGCGTGTCTGCGTCGACTCCACTAGAACATGCAGAAATGGTGGAATGAGATCTCGTACGATTGCAGATAAAGTGGTATCTTATCACTCGTTACTGCGAATTCGAAAACATGGAGGGTTGGGAATGACTTTGGACTGAGATGTCTGTGCTCTCATCTGACCGGTCGTCTATGATGAGCGATAGAGAATGACTCACCAGTGCGCATGGACGAAAAACAGTCCATAAGTAGTTTCCTGATGGACGGTCGCTAGCTGACCAACTCTGCTATGCACAGAACGGGCGCATGTTACACAGTTCACAATGTTATTGCCGAGAGAGTGGAACCGATATCAGCGGGTGTTCTTTAATCAGTACCCTGGGTGCATGTCGACAAGAGTATGCAAATGAAATCCTAAGGTTCATTCCGTCATCCTGTATTCTCCAACACGAGGTCGTCTCTATGCATTGGAGAGGATCGAGCGAATTAGAGAACAGAGATTTTGTATGAACTTGTCTTCACTAATGTCTACTACGAAATAGAGAGCAAAACACAAGATAAAACACAAATCTCTGCCTCTAGCAGATGGGGACTAAGTAGGTGGGGATTATAATTGGGTGACACCAGTTCAGATGCATTGGTAATGTAATTGGGAGGAGAGAGTGTGTGGAAAAGATCATCGGCGTGGTTATTTAATTGGTGCACTGGGCGCAAACATCCTGTCACTGTGCGATTGAGGAGAACAAATAAGAAAAAAAGAGGGTCAAGAAGGGCCCGAGGTCATGATCCGAGGAGAGTTTACCTAACAATAAGTCCATTGGACAAGACGGGTTCATGGTGCATGTCTACTAAGGTTGGCAGTATGATTAAATTTTCGGATATGTTTCACAGCTCTTATAAAAATAAAATATATAGCCACGGTGAAACATATCCGAAAATTTAGTCAAACTGCCAACTAATGTCTACTAGTGTGGGGGTATCGAGTACATTAGCAAAAAGGCACTAAATCTCGTCTCCGCTTCTCTCTCCGTCTATAGATTCACTATGCTATCGCATTGACGGTAGTATATGAGGGCCTTCGGAAGCAGCAAGGAAGTAGCACGTGAAGGCAGATGACTACTACGATTTGCGTGGAAGAGCGGATACGGTTTATCGATGAAACTATGAACGTGTCAGTGGGTGTGCGAGATCGGATATGTTTCGCAAATGTAGAGATATGATTAGTGAAACATAACCGAATTCGCACACAAACTTCAAAGTCTACTACTTATGCACGAAAGCATGAAATTCTTGACCAGTTTCCCACATCAGTGGTTCCTTATTAGGTTTGACAGTTTGTGTGCGAGATCAGTTATATATAGGGTCTACGAAACACAACTGATTTCGCATACTTCCTTACCGTATCTGTGCCCATTGATGATCAGCGGCCGGTTGGGTGGACTGACGCTTGGCGCGAGTGACTGGTGATAACAGTGAACACCTCTGGTCTGATCTGCCCTTCCCCCCCTCTGACTCTATATGAGTGACCGAGTGGCACCATCACACCACGAACGATCGCTGCCGTTGCAAAAAGCTCACATGATTGTGGCCATAGCCCACACTATGGAGGGTGGGATGATGTTCGACGGGGTGACGAGTATGGTTGACTGTTTGATTACTTTATCAGTAATTTTTCACAGGAGGTATATCACTAAGTTTCTCATCTCTAACTATTTAGGCTGATTTCGCCCATGGTGTCTGCTATACTGGATGATCCAGGAAGTCTATCTTATAAATGCTCACGTGATAGCGACCCGAGCCCCGCTTTCCAATTGGAGACGGTGGGATGATGCTTGATGACTATCATATCATACATGTGGCGTTAGTAGTACGGATCGAGTTTTGGACTCAATCTGCATTTCTTCTGTCTGGTCTTTTGCAAGAGGTTGCCTATCATTAGTCTAACTGATTGACAATGCGGACAGACAGAAAGGATGCAAAATCGTTCCAAAAGGTTGGCCGGTTTTCCGTGATAAACGAGAGAATGATTGAGTTCCCCAGTGACCACTATCCTATCACTGCGCATATGGAGTAAGCAGCAATCACTTCCTAACTAGGCCGAGTTCGTCTGCCGTCTGCCAAACTGGATTAACCAGGCCGTCTTGCGGTTATTTCCTACGCTCACATGATTGTGGTCAGTCAAAGCAGGCGATTGTGCACGCGCTCCACCGTGTAGGGTGGGATGTTCAATAGCATGATACACAGAGGGGGACGAAACTGCATGTGCACCACCAAACATAAACACGCACTAAAATTGGCAGTGAATAGGTGTGATTCGCAGACTACGTTTCGCGTAATCTACAACTTTCGAGATCAGGATCAACTGAAACATGCCTGCTAGCCGAATTTCACACTGCACGAAATCCGCAAGTGCATGATTAAAAGCTGAGAGGACGTATGGATTTGGGAGAAGAAATACATATGATCATGAAAAATCATCCACTATCCATCTTCTTCCCGCTAGCAGACTAGCCACTATGGGTTCTAAAACGGTAATAAAGTGCATTTCTCATTCGTCTAATCTCTGTGGGGCGGTTGTCTCTACGAGCGACAGACAACCGCTCCGAGTGGATTAGACGAATGAGAAATGCACTTTATTACCGTTTTAGAACCTCTACTAGCCACAATCCATTATTGAAAGCTGCTCGTCGTCTCGTCTTCCTCTTCACTGGGCAACCTCAAGGTCTCTATGAAATGCTTCCTTGTCATCACAGGGGATCCCCAGCACAAACCACAACTGGGGGGAGGAACGGTGTTTTTATGGGTGAAGGACGGGTGCGACATTTATACCATAACGGTGAAATGGGCACTTGCGCCGTACAATGATGGCACATCTGTGCATTTCACCATTATGGCGCAAATATCTATGACGTAGTTATTTATAGAATCTATTTATAGCAAACGATACATCATTCATCGTCTGATCGCTTATATGCCAAGAAAAGATTAAAGAACCATTGAAGTAATGATGTTGGGTGCAATTACTCAACTGTCGATCCCTAACCGTCTAAGATAAAATCGTCGGTTTTGGTGGTTGGACGGGTGTTGATTGGGGTAGACACAACGAGCAGAAGTGCACTTTTCATTTGTCCAATTCCATCGGAGCCGTTGCCTCACGCATGTGATGGATAACCGTACCGAGGTAAGTAGACAAAGGAGAAATGTATTCTGGTTCCTTGTCCTACCCAACTTTCGATCCCTAAGAATCTAATTGTAAGTGAAAATCATCCAGGGGGTGGAAAGTAGGTAAATTTATCGTCATTCTTCTCCGCAGAAGTGTTGTCTATAAGGGGGAGACTGAACGGAGCTGCTGAAACGAATGACGATAGATTCACCGATTTAGAACCCCTAGTGAAAAAGGTGTTTTGGCCTCTTTCTTTGTGGGACGATCAGATGGAATCACGTGTTCGCTACTGCCTGTAGCATTCAAGACATCAGTAATCACCCCCAGCAACATTCATATGAGACCAAAGCAGTAAAATGCGGAGAGCAGCCAGAATGATCGGGTGATCGTGAAAATGTGCTACATATGTGCGTAGGGTGCTGTTATCGAGACGTTATTGGTAGCCGCGTATTCCTAGCCGTCTAACTTCATTCCTAGAGGTCGTCCCTGCGAGGTAAGAGGCGATCACTAGGAATGAAGTTGGGCAACTTGGAGGTCACCGACTGTCAATAACGACTAGATAATACTGTGCGGGCAGGGAGTACGTTATTGACAGCCGTTCATTTCTAGTCGTCTAAGTTCACTCAGAGCGGTCGTCTCTCACTTCGCAGATACGACCGCTCTGAGTGAAC
>JACMIF010001485.1:0-10677 GCA_014805445.1 Diplogasteroides magnus | reverse complement strand
CGCGCCCCCCCCCCGCGCTCCCGCCCCCCCGTACTGATCAGGAATGTATCGGTGTTTTTTTTTAATTTGGAGAAGAAAGTAGCACTGATTTCTGCAAGCTAGTACTCTTATTATTCCTAATGTGAAATGTGGAATCACCGGGCGGGAATTCGCAGCGTTTTTGACTTTTGACGCGCGCACTTGTCGAGTGCCTGGAACTGAAGTTGAGGGCGAACTGCGCACATGCAACGGGTTACAGGGACTGGGGTACTGATCAGGAATGTATTGGTGTGCACAGTTTATGGTTATTGTTTTATCAACAAAAAATGAGGGAGGTGGATTGATTTTGACGAGCTAGTTCTCCTTTTATTTTTAACCGGAAATGTGAAATCATCGGGCAGACGTTTAAAGCGTTTTTGAATTTTGATGCACGCACTTCTAGTACCTGGTTCGAGCACGCGAAACGGGTTACAGATTGGCTGGGAATTTGGCGTGCGAATTCAGTTTAGCCACGAATTAATATATTGTTTTCTCAAGTTCGTTGAGTACCTGGGACTGATTGTGAGGGTGGGGAGGAACAGTGCACATGGGATGGGTTGCAAGGGAACTAGGGGTTTCTGACCGGGGATGTATAGGTGTGCGCAATTTCAGGTTATTTTTGAACTAACAATAAGTGCTGCGTGCTTATCGGTTTTTGCAAGCTAGCTCTCGTTTTATTTCTAACCATAAATAGAGAATCACCGGGCAGACATTCAAAGCATTTTCGACTTTTAGTCACAGACACTGATCGAGTACTTGGGACTGAAGGTCAGGGTGAGCTGCGCACATGGAATGGGTTACAGTGGGAACTAGGAGTACTGATCTGATCATGCACACATGGGTTACGTAATTTTTTGGTCGTTGTGTTTTTTTATCCCAGAAATGAAAATGGAGGATCAATTTTAGTAAGCTAGTTCTCGTTTTACATGTAACCGGAAATATGGAATCACCGGGCGGACATTCAAAGTGTTTTGAATTTTGACGCACGCACGCACTTATTGAGTACCTGGGATTGAAGGCAGGGACAAAATAACTTTATTTCCGGGAGGCTGTCTGGCGGGCGTGGGGGGGGGTGGTCAACCCTGAAGAAATATTTGGAAATTTACTATTTTGTCACTGATTGAAGGTGAGGGGTGAAGCTGCGCATACGAGATGTGTTACAGATTGGCTGCGACCGAATCTCTACCCGAATTCGTTGAATATTTGGAACTAATTATGAAGGTGTTATGTGGACATGAGATGGTTTCAAGAGTACTAGGGTACTGATCAGGAATGTATAAGTGTGCACAATTTATGAATATTTTTGAGCGAAGTACGGATGCTGAATCAGTTTTTGCAAGCTAGTACTCTTTCTATTTCTAACCGGAAACATGGAATCACCGGGCGTACTTTCTATTCGGTATTTAATCGCACTCACTCATGGAGTACCTGAAACGGAAAGTTAGGAAGAACAGCTCACATGAGACTGGTTACAGAGGACTGGGGGGGGGTGTACTGATCAGGAATGTATAGCCTACAGTATAAGTTTGTACGATTTATGGTTGTTATTTTCATCTACCGAGTCAGAAGGAAATATTGATTATAAGAAGCTAGTTCTCGTTTTATTTGCAACCGGAAATATGAAATCATCGGGCGGACATTCCAAGCATCTTGGCATTTGATCATACATGAGCAGGATCGTGAAAAATGACGAAGCCACTCTGCAAATGCCAGGAAGGCACTCTGATCAGCGAAACTGCATAATTTTACAGTTGAAACTGATCGATTTTTGTGATAATCACTCTGCAAAAATAGGCGTTTTGTATGGAAAGCACTATGCAATTGAACATACACGAGCTCTGTCCATGTTGGTTTTTGATCGCACGCACTCGTCGAGTATCTGGGGCAGGGACCGGTCACGATAGGGTACAAGGAACTAGGCATGATCCATTCCGATGTGTGATACAGTATCTGTCTGTTTTTGAATCAGCACGGAAGTGTATGATATTGTGGTTAGGAGGTACCAGGTCTTTTTCACTCCTTCAGAAAGGAAGAAATCACCGGGTGAATTTCCAATCCAAATGGACGTTAGTGGAGGGATTTAGTTTTCGTGACCAATTTTCGCAGTCTCAATTGAATCTCATATTTTCAAACATCTGCATGGCGGCGTCGCTTTGTGGCACAAGTATTGATTGATGACGTCATAGTGTTCAAACATTTATTGATTGATTTGTAGGTTGGCGCCGGTCGCATGTGCATCTACTGCCCTGAGAGGAGGGCCTCGTTCGCCACTGTGGACGCCTGTCAGAAGCACATGAGGGACAAGCAACACTGCAGGTTAGTTGAAGATTACGGTATCTCATTCTCTTATCGGGGTTACTGTATCTTGTCAAATTACAGTAATAGGTTGCGGAATTGGTTGCTGAATTATCTTTACAGGTTCAAAATCAGAAAATTTCTCATCATTCTTCTCCTGAGCAGTGTTGTCTATCAGGGGATGAGACAATAACGCTAAGGCGAATAATCACGACAAATTTACCAATTTATAACCCCCGATTATCTTGTCCTCACGGTGTTCTTCCGCAACAAATTACGATTTCTGGAAAATAGTGCATCTGTTGTCTTACGAAAATAGATTACAGATTAGCAGATTTCGAAAATAGTGGTAGTGTACGATCTGCACCAAGTCATCTCACTTCACTTCTTTCTTCCACATTATTAATTAGTTTTGAAGATATGATCCCGTCAATAGTGCAAAAGTCTAAAATGAAATCGATTTGATGGACGGTTGTTGTCAGGATTCAACGGGACGCGGAGGCAATGATCGAATTGGCTGACTACTACGACTATGAGTGAGTTCACTCTTTTGCAGTTTACGCACGGCTACTTGGTTGAAATATGTTTCACTGGGAGGATAAGAGTTTGTCGTTTTCGCAGACGGTGTTAGTACGCTTGCCATCCATGAACACCTAAATGCATGTATTTTTCACGATGGTTTAGCATACTGTTCACAGCAGCATTTTCTGTTTCTAGCATATTGTTATTCTACACGAAAAAGGGAAATAGCAGAATGTTGAGGCTGTTGGTGAGTAAAGACTAGGGTGGGTGAAATTGAAATGACATCAAGCTGTTATTTGAATGTTAGATGTTGTTGAGGCCTTGTTAATTGCAATATCAAACTCATACTAGTCTTCGGGACGTTCTTGCGATTTATAGGATCTTGGTGGGACGAATGTGACTAGTTCTGGCGGGTGAAATACAAATGCGACACGGACTTTTACGCCATACTGGCCAATGGACACTTGAGCATTGAATTAGCTGCGCATCTGTCCATTTCACTATTATGACGCAAATGTACATGCCAATCATGTCTTTCACTCGATTTTTTCTCTGATCCAGGACATAAACTTGATATATTTTTTAATGTTCGCATGCATGAATCGATAGAATTGGGCGCTTTTGCTTTTGTGTACTGTTGTGCTCGCCACTTGAAAACACTAAACATGGGTAAAATATGTTTCTCGGTGTTTTTATAGTCTGATCGAGGAGCATTTGCGATTAATTTGAAGACATATCTGAGGTAAAGAATATGAGTGAAATACCTTTGCAGTGCCCTGTACGAGGACATGCAGGCGAATGGCACGGGAGAAGTGGAAGACGAAGGATGGACACTCACTCTGCCATCGGGTACGGTAGGGGCAACCGGGGCATGATAAGTACAGTTGGTCAGCATTTGCCAATCAGATTCAAAAGTTCTTTTTGGTTCCACAATTTTTTCATCTCAAAATCGGCAATAGATAGTGGGATGATGATCATAGATTCCATAGAACGATTACGGTATTCGTTTCATTGGGTCATGTGCAGGTGCGAAGATCGGACATCGCTCGCTGCTGCGCTTCTACAAACAGAATCTGAAGACGGTTGAGTCACAGAGTGGAAAGTGAGCTTTTGGACATTAAAAAAATTAAACTGAAAATTTAAACAAAATTTCAGGAGCCGTGCCGCCATCGACAAGGCACGTGGAATGTATGCTGCACTGGCATGGACCGGCTGCACTGGTGAGTGACGGTGGTGTAGTGGTTTGGTAGTAGAGCTATAAGCAAGACTTAGTCCGGGTTAAGTTCCAACGGGTTTTTTGCACTCTCCTAGATTCAGGACATGTTCTTTTGTATACTGTAGTCCCTGAATCAATCGATTCTCTCAGGTACGGTAGCGTTGAAGGCGGCAAAGGACATGAAGTACATGCAGAGAGTGAGAAGACGTTTCGAGCTGCGAGTGGGACTCAAGTCGAACAAGCTCTTCATGTCACGCGGAAGATCCGACCAGTAGACGCAGACTCCCACCACGAACCCCTGGGGGTTACTGTATCACTCCTTTTTTGCCCTTACTCGGATTGCACCACGATTTACCCAGGTTACTGTATCCAATTGTACCCCCAATTGTTTGTCATGTGGTTACTGTATCTGTGGAGAGTCCTTATCCATTCCTGTCGTTTGTTCATTGTTACGTTTTTGAGGAGTTTCCAAGATTGTTCTACCATCGAATTTTGTTGAGAATTGTTAGCAGTGATTTTAAAATTCAGATAAATCATGGCTCTTTTTCTTGGTTTCCCTGAATCCGGAATAGTGTTCGGAGTGCACGAGGAAATTAGCGGCTTTGGTTTTTGCCTAAACGGGACGTGGAGGGGACGAGATAGTGTGAAATGGGAAGAGACGGTGAGAAAAGAAGTGCTAATCCTCTCAACGAGAGAGTAGGTAAACAGAGAGAGGCGAGAGAAACGAGAGTGAAAGAGAGATAAGGGAAGAATGAGAGAGGGAAGAGAGTGAGAGGAAAATTCCCTCTCCCTCACAATTCGAGGCCGCCGTTGTGTATACAAAGCACCACAACCAACCAACCACTCTCTAACTGAGGTGGGACAATCCGCCAAATCTCCCGACCATATCCGGGATTTTGCCACGTTAACCCCCCGTAAATCGCGAATTATCCGAATGATTACTGTAGTTTTGCAACCATGATAACCGTATCCATCAAGCTTCAAAGGGGACAGATTTGTGATCGTATTTTTTCTTCATTTAAGACGTTTATTACTGTATTTCATAGGTAGTTCGTGGAGTCAGATTCGTGATGAGTGGCGGGATTTGTTACATCTTGTGTGATCTCGTGAGAATGCATGTGTCTGGCTGGAGGTTTATGCCCGGGGGAAGAAAGGACGAATTACTGCGCTCTTGGCTCCTTGGGGGAAGAGAGATTGAGTACTGGAAGGAAGTCCGTGCAATGGGAGGTCATTTTTCTTGCTAAGACATGACTACAAAGATCAAGTGAATGTCCACATTTATACCCCTAGGCTTATTTAGTCTGTTCATCCGACCTGGATGGACTACATAGCAGCTGAATGGTTAAAAAATAATCATCTTTTTTAGGCTGAAATCAATATCTTGCCTCATCAGGTCTTGTTTGATATCCGTCGTATCATCTGTTTGCTCTTTTTGAACCGTGTAGAAAGTTCTCATTGAGTATGTTGTAGTGGCGCCATGATTATTTAGTCTGTTCATCTCCGTTCTCTATGGGCTACACAACAGCTGAAACGTTGCAAAGTCCCATCTTTGATATCATTTTCTTATTTTTACAAGTCTAGTTTGTTCTTTACTGAACTGTGTATATAAGAAGTTTTTATTGAACATGCTGCCCTCTTTAGAATATTTCTGAATCTGAAGTGGGTAATTAGTGTCTGCCTACTTCAGCAGGCAGAAAATTTCTCGAGTGTTGGAGGAATGAATACCGGTTGCCTTGAAGGGAGGTTCGATCGGGGGAAGACCCTCTCTTTCTCATCCACTCTCTTCATTACCCGCACTCTCTCGCCTGCGCGAGACTTCCCTCTTCATTCAGTGCCTGGGATGACATTACGGAATGTTATTGACAGCCGCCCATTTCTAGCAGCCGAATTTCATTTCTAGCGGTCGTCGCGCACTTCGCAGAGACAACAGTTAGGAATGAAGTTATACGGCTTGAAATGGGCGGCTGTCAATAACGGTCCATAATGTGTTAGGACCGTTATTGACAGCCGTCCATTTCATCCCTATTCAGTGCACTCTCTCGACTGCGCGACTCTTTGTTCCCCTCCGTCCATGCCTTTCTCCTTATCTCTAACACACTTCTTGCTATCTCTGGCCTCTCCGTCGCACCTGTACTTTCTTGTCCAAAGCCGGTTTGCGGCCGGACACTGGAGCGCACGGACCTTTATCTATCGCGAACCCGCCGTGGTTAGGTTTCGGGAGTCTAGTAAATTCGCATAATCGCTCAGTTCAACAATACGTACCGCGTTTCGTTTTGGTAGATTCCACAATCGTATCCAGAATTTCAGCGAAGCACGTAAGAGGTGTAACGGGATTAGGGAAGGAATCGTATTAGTTTTTTTTCTGATTCTCTTGATTCCCGTTCCTTAGCGACCGCATGTTGCTCGGTGCCTTTGAAAGAGTGATTCACACTCTGATAGACAACCGCGCTCTGGAGAATAATGACGACAAATTTACCGATTTAGAACCCCTGTTCTGTACTTCTTCTTTCCTACTTTTCATGCCATGCAGCACGATATGTTTACCATTGCATGAAAGATCTGTCGTAGCAAACATCTCAGTTTCACATCAATCTTCGACAACGATTGCGACTTATTTACTTTGAACAACACGTTCTAACGACTGCCTTTTCGATTGCCGCTCAGATTCAGCATTTTGGTGCTTAACACAGGAGTAGGATGAACAAAGCAGGGTAGTCATTGACAGCCACCCATTTCTAGACGTCTAACTTCATTCCTCGCGGTCACATCTGTGAAGTGTGCGACTACCGCTAGAAATGAAGACAGTAGAAATAGGGGCTGTCAATAACTGCCCTGTTTTGTCCACCTTACACAGGAACTATTTACGGACAGATGATTACCGTACGTTTTCTTTGCATCGAACTATTCACGTTGTACCCAGATAAGAGACTTTTCTCGTGGCATGAAATCACTTCCTAAACCACACCCTAAAATTAATCTGCGTGCAAGGAGCATGAATGGAGCAGTTATGGGTGTGACGAGAGTCTCTCTCACTGAGAGACGCACGTTCTTTCCTATTGTGACAAGCGCGTTTGAGTATTTTGCTGGAGTTATTGACCTGTCTCGACCCTTGATTCTTCTGTTCTACTCTAACTTAGCACCATAAAATACCTTGGAATATTTGAATTCATTATTAAAAAATCAGAAGAGAAAGTGGGAGTATCTGAGTGTCTCTGATTGTGAGTGACGCGCACTGTCACCCTTTGTGATAAGGGCCGTAAGGGTTCCCCCCAACTAGGGTTGCTAAAACGGAAGTTGAATGTACTTTTCGTTTGTCAAATCTCCGTGGATCGGTCGTTTCAAACAATACGTTCGATAGACAACCTCTGACAGAGATTAGCCAAATGAAAAATGCAAACATAATAAAATTTCACAGGGGTCATAGGCTAAAAAGTAGGACTTTTAAACGGCGATATAGGCTTGCGCTGACAATGAGCTTACAGAAAACATTGAAGATCCAGCTAAACGACGTGTTGTTAGGATGAGAGAAGCAGATACTTACTTTGTTTACCGATAAGACGGTGATAAGACGGGGTGTGTCTGACTATTCTCTGTTGCACTTGCTGAGTTGTCATCGATTTAACCGTGGTCTTTTGTGTTTGAAGGGATCGAAGCCTTCTTCAAGTGATATTTGCGCTGTAATGATAAAATTTGCTTTTGACAAAGATTTGGCAATGAATGACGTGTAATGACCGTGGGAAATGTGTCGATTATCTCAAATTGTCAGCGTTCGCAAAGCGGATTGCGAACAAATCATTCGTCTCTGTCTGCTGTTTTAATTCCATTCTCCCCTTGATAATCGACTGTCAGTTTAGAATTGTCCCATTCTAGGGTTTCTTAATCTGCCGGGTATTTCTCGTTCATCTAATTTTCGCGGAGTTGTAGTCACTACGTGCGAAAGATGACCGCTCCGAGTGGATTAGATGAATGAGAAATATATTTTACTGCTGTTTTAGAGACCTGATCCCATTACTTGGAATTCCTTGATTCACCGTGTCCGTCTCCTGACGTATCATCTGTTTTGTTTCGTGATGAGGTGGCAAAAACAATTTCAGGAATCTATGCGCAGTCATCTCGAATTCTCAGCCTGTGGAACTTGAGTGCCTCGCCGTTGTTTGATTGACCAGGAGAAGAAACTCCATCTCACACCGGCCGGGTTCGCCATGAGCAGGTCTGTGCGAATTTGTTTTGGCAGTTAAATAGTATGCGAAATCAGTTATGTTTCAGTAACACTATATATGAAAGTTGTACAGTTTCCATGGAACATAACTGATCTCGCATTCAAACTGTCAACACTAAGGCCAGTTATGGTTGGCAGTTTGACCATTTTATGGGTTATGTTCACAGAGGGTATATCTTCAAATATAATAGTCTTGAAACATAACCCGTAACGCAGTCAAACTAACAACCATATTGCGAATGCATTTCAATGTCTGCAAATGCTAGGATCAAACGCACAACAATGCATTTCGTGTGATTCACCTTTATGTTTATTGTACTGACGATCGCCTTTCAGACGAAAATATGAATCGCTGGCCAGAGCCGATACAAGATCATGCACAAGAAGTTTGACAAGGTAACATTTCTACGGCATAGTGACCAACTTCTCCGAATGAACGTGAATATTCAACAGTAGACTGCGAAACATGCATTGCAATTAAGTTACTAATAGGGGTTCTAAATCGGTAAATTTGTCATCATTCTTCTCCTCAGAGCGGTCATCTGTGAGGCGGAGAGACGAGCGCTCCGGAGAAGAATGACGACAAATTCACCGATTTAGAACCCCTACAATTAACCGCTGAATAACCTTGAAACCGTGAAGGCAGAGGCTAACAATAACGAGGCTGCCATTCCCAGGCGAAATACATTAGAGCCTTGGATGCTTGCGCCACAATGGTGAGATGGACACTTGAATTGATGGCGAATCTGTCCACTTCACCAAAACTGCGTAAATTTCCACGATGCCCCTGTCTTTAGATCGTCATTCGCATTTGCGACCAATTCGTACTTTGAAAAAAATCGATAATGCTTTTCAGAGTTGCACGGAGATGGCCGCTGCTGCAAATTTTGTTTGGCGCCGCTATTGGAATGACGATCGCGGGATTATTCAGGTGCCTATTATATATTTTTTCATTATATTATATCAGTTATTGTATTTAATATTTTTAGATTGGTAAGGAAATTTTCGTTTCCTGACCGTTGAAATTCTTTGTCTCATGAGCACTATAATACACAACTCAGTGGAAATGAGTGGTGATGATGAAGAACATACTGATTGTGATAACTACAGTAATCGTTGTTTTCCAGATGGGAGTCGCTGTCCGATGTCGAAGAGAAGATCATGACTGTGGTCAAGTCGCACGGTAAGAGGAGAAGAATAAGTATTAGAACTCGTTATGAACGAAGGCTGGCAGTTTGTATGCGAAACCGGTTACGTTTCACTAGCCCTATAAATCACAGTTATATTTCCGTGAAACATAACTGATTCGCACACAAACTGCCAACCGTATTATGAACAGTCGCGTCGCATTGATAGGATTCTCAACAACGGCAAAAGGTGCATCTCTCATTCGTCTAGTCTCTGCGGAGCGGTTGTCTATCAAAGTTCAAAGTTAGGGAAAACATCTCCGCCTAGAATAGACCATTGAGAAATGCACTTTTTATCGATTAGAGATCCTTGTGAAAGGCTTTTAGGGTTGGAAATCCAAGCAGAAGTACATTTTTCTGTCCTTTCTATTTTTCATTACGATTTTTGTGAAATATTGGCGATACTGTTTTCATCATCATTGCCCAAATGATTGCCCCTGATCGTCGTCAGTCGTCCTTCACCTCATTCGTCTAAATTCGCCGAGCTGTTGTCTCTACTAGGCTTTGAAAAACAAGTTACTTGGGTACCCCAAGCCGCTTGGGTGTTTGAAACAACTGGGATGCTTGGGTACGTGCATTACTTGGCCCAAGTACTTGGGTAAGAGCAAGAAAGTGCAATCGACTTGGATTCACCCCAAGTACTTGTAACAGACCCAAGTATTTGGGGCCCATTCTCCTCGTTCTGGTCGCTGTCTCAATCATTCCTAGCGGTCGTCTCATACGCTCACCCTTCGTCTCTTTGCATCTGGGATATGGAGATTAAGATATTGGCATGTAAATAACCAAAAAATCTGTCTATGTCATTGGAGACGACCGGTAGGAATGAGTGAGACTGCGATCAGAAATAGGAAAATGCAGCAAATGACCCCAAGTACTTGGGTCTGTTACAAGTACTTGGGGTGAACCCAAGTCGAATGTACTTTCTCGCTCTTACCCAAGTACTTGGGCCAAGTAATGCACGTACCCAAGCATTTAGGGACCCAAGTACAGGGTGCGCCATAATTACCCGACCGAATTGTGTTTTGTTCTGCAATTTTTCTCAGTGCTTGAATAACAATGATCACTGCATATTATATTCCAGAGTGCACCACAAATATACTGCACTGGCCGGTTTAGCATTTTCGTTATTTTTAGCTTTGGAAAATTTGGAATTGAGAGGATAGTCAAGATGGTCCTACAGCACAAGCAGTTGGACAATGATTCGTTATTTTTTCAGCAGC
>JACMIF010001484.1:0-23429 GCA_014805445.1 Diplogasteroides magnus | reverse complement strand
GCCGAAAAATCGAGAAAGTGAAAAATCGTTACCGATGACCTATGACTTTTAGTATCAATATTGAAAGAGTATTTTTTGAGAAAATTTTTGGCGCTAAGATGAGCTTCTGAAATCAACTTTGAACCGAGTTATGATTTTATGTTTCTTTTTTCGAAATATTTCCTAAAATCATAGCCATGGTCTTTAACGTAAGTCCAAGACAGTCGTTTGTTATGATTTAAAATATTGAAAAAAATCATGAATATTCATCTCGATAAGGGCTTTCGAATGGAAAAAACCGCATCAAAAAAATCTCATTTTTGAAGATAGTTATGGTCCGGCAAACACTCGTTGTGCGGCCCAGAGTCTTGCCAAATCGGAAAAAGTGGGTTGAAAGTGCGTAGGCTACCCTCTTTTTTCCCGTTTGCATATCATTCGAAAGAGAATTTGATTCCCTTTCGAGAGCCTTAGAAATTTCCTACGGACGAATGTATTTTGAACGAAAATCGATTGTAACGTGACCATTTGTGAACCAAAATTGCATTAAAACCACTTTTAAGAATCCTCTTTTCAAGAGGAATCGAATGGCGCTCAAACCTCGTTGAAATGCATCGTGTCCAATGGCGAAAATGGGTCAAATTTGAAAAATCATATCTCAGCTCAATGGCAAAATTGAGAGTCCAAATTTATCACAGATTATGCGCACCCCTAGTCGAACGTCTGAAAAAAATTTTAATGCGAAAAAATGATTTTGAAAAAAATTGGCCAAATTGTTGTCGACTCTTACGCGAACGGTCTTATAATTGGTGGTTTCTTTGGTTTCCCCCCTCGAACTATATACATATGGAATGGATCCCCGGGTACCGGTCCTGAACCCCGCATTGTTAGAAACATTTCTACGGGTAGCAAGGGTTATATTTTTTTCAAAATGGAGAACCACTTGGAGAGGTGTATGTGGTAAGGAAGAAACAACCACTCTTGACACAGAACGTCACATTTTGACACGTAAATGGACATGCTCGCAAATAGTGCCATTCTTGAGACATATCATTTTTCTACTACTCTAGAGAGATATAAACACTCTATGACATAAACACGTTCGCATCCTCTCCCCATGCATCTTTCTCGAAGTGTAGTGAGACGACATCAACACAGCCACCTCCTCCATTTCTATGCCACAGACACTCGTTGCGTTTGTCTTCATGCAGGTTTTTACATTACAAGCAGGTCATTGCAATTGATGGATTTATATTTTTCCAGCAAGTGCTATGCATGGGCCATTCAAGGAACATGCAATCAAGTCAATGTAATTATTTTGTGATAAACGATATATCTTAAGAGAAAAAATCTCTACTTTTCGGGCATAATTGAACATCTGCGGCAATGAAAATTCAAACTGTAGCAAGGGTCTCGAAACTTGGTGTGGGTATACCCCTAGGTACTGTAAGTACACCACAGAATTGGGAAACGATTTCCGGCCTAATTGCCGGTTCCGGCCACGGAAATAGGGCAAAAATTCGAAAAATCATAACTTCGTTCAAAATGAAGTTACGAACTTTTTGAACATATATGTGTGATCTACTCCGCGAGTTCTTCAAAATAGGTAATGATTTTTCGAAAAAAACGACTTTATACCATAACTCGGTTCAAAATTAATTTCAGAAGCTCAGGTTGGCGTTAAAGAACTTCCCAAAAAATACTTTTCAAAAATTGATACTAAAACCCGCACTTAATCAGATTTCATTTTTCGACCAAAAAAAATGGTACCCATAGTTTGTGAGATCTCTAAAGCGAGAGAGGTACAATTGGCCCATACTTGGTAGTTGTGCAATCACCACGTGTGGTGGGCACTGCAAAAAAGTATACCCCATGCAGATCCTTGATCATGGATTTTTCAGACCATGATACCCGTTGGTCGAAAACGATCCATGATAAGCAAACGTAAAAATTTCGAAAACGCGCGCCTGATTTGAATGCAGAAGTTATGGGTTTTGTAGCTCGTGAAGTGCCCTTTCAAAATCTGTAATAAAATAGCATGGAAATATTGACACTTATCAAAGTTAGAAAGGATTTTCTTCAAAACGAGAAAACGGACTTTGAGAAAATGATTTCTAATTTTGTCAATTCTAATCGAAATGACCTGGCCATTTTTTTGTTATGAAGCAGTTCATAGTCCGTGTTTATGGGCAAAAGCAGGGTGCACAATTTCAAGTACAACAAAAGTTATGATTTTTTGAGTATTAATCGTTTTTGTCGGATTTTTCGATATTTGTATCTTTTCAGCGGAGCCACATGCGACAAGCAAGCAATCTTGGTTGTAGTACATAAATGTACTTATGCAACCACCATAAATATCGAGACTTCAAATCGATTTTGAATATTTTGTTCCAGAACCTACCCCATATGGTCGGTCCTTACCTGGAAACTCTGATAACATTCCGCTTCCTTATGAATAGAAAAAGCGAGTCAAAAGCTGTATGTATACAAAACAAAAAATCATAAAGCAACCAAGAATCCGGCTACTTCTTTTTAGATTCAGTGACGTGACTTGCAATTTGAAATTTCAATTTGAAATGATCTACAAGGCTTTCGTTAAAGATTGTTGTGTAATTCTGTTCTTTGTGTTGTATCTGTGACATTCACCGTAGTCTTAAACGTCAAGCACGTTTTTATGGTGCTCATGAATTTATTTTTTATCGTTTTTATTAGTTTATGGTGCAGGCTTGTTCCATGATTCTTTGAGGGCGTCGAAATATTTGTCCATATTCCCGTAATCATTCACTATGGTGACCGGCTTGACTCTGAATGAGACGACGTCACTTATGGCAGGTGGTAGGGTTTCTAAAAAGGTAGTATAGTGCACTCATCTGTCGTCTAATTCACTAAATCTGAGAGCGGTTGTCTCACTCATGCGATAGATAAACACTCCACGAGATTTAGACCATGTTAGACGAATGCAATATACTACCGTTTTAGAAACCCTAGCAATTGGCGCGCGATCATTATAGTTTACTGAAATACAGAATAACGAACGATGATTGACGACACGGGGCGATCCTCCATAAAGTTCTCCTCAATCCTTTGTGAATTGCAATCAGAAGAGTTTTCATGACAAGACAGTTGATCATGTGCAACTGCAATCGATGTGAAGCACTCACAGAAAAATAACTAGTGATTTGTCGGTGGAATTTTCAGACTGCTGTCTACTACCACCCGACGTTATTTTAAAGCGGTCACTGAATGGTAGTTTCAAAATACTACAGGCAAATCGATAGTTTTTAAGTTTGAAAACCGTGAATTGTGGTTCTGTATGTACAGTAGGAAAAGAATGAACAAGATCGAAGTGGTGGATTAACCGTGAGGTAGATGATTCGACAGTGACAGTAGGAAATGACATGACCATAGAGGTACAGTAAAGCAACAACGACAGCAAGTCCTTTGATAATGGTTGAAGCAAAGCAGACCGGTACAATGGCACGAGAATACTGTAGTATTTCCGACATCTGAAGGAATTATTTAATGCACTTTACTCTATTCTCTAATTTGGAATTACCTTCAATCTTCCGCTCAAAGAAATCTTTCCTAAAGTGTATCTGTACCGATCTTTCGAATATCTGTACGAAAACATGGTAATCTAAAAATAAGAACGATTATTTCGAACAAGTCTTCTTTACCAGTAGACTTGCTATTTCAAGTATTCCATACAAATATGTTCCTGGGACCGTAATGTCTACTGAAAAAAGATGCATAAGTATCAAACATCGATACAAACTTACGCAAATGAGTGATAATTGCCATTGTCGTAGAAACTGCAATCTACAAGAATAGTTGAAACTGTTACTACCATGCAACCCACCACCCCACTGGTGTTTATTATCAGCACAACGATTATGGCCTTTCCGTATATTTGATATATGTTCTCATTGCTAGCATATACAATTCATTCGATTCCGATAAAAATAGTGAAGAAAGTGGATGCGCCAAAGCATACTTCATACACAAGGAAGTAGGGCATGTACACATCTGAAGCAATTGCTTTCAATTATGTTGGTTCCAAACATTACGGTAGTCGTCTTCAAAACAAACTCTTCCTTGTAGGTAGTCATCGGTCAGCATAACAACTTGATCCAACATCATGACAATGTGTGATAATGAAGAGAGTGTCAGAAGGCATCTAATGACATTTCATGACCTTTGGTAGAGAAAATCATTCATACTTGCAGCAAGGATGCAAGGCCGATGTCCTCAGAACAACCAAAATGCATATCAAGAGAATAATAACTGTTAGAATGGACAAGACGGACAAGATTATCTGTAAGACCGCAAGCACAGACATGATGAATGAACGAGTCTGTTTTGTCAGCTGAGTCTTTCTTTACTCAAGCATTAATCGCATTGTGTAATGTACTAAAATGCCAGCATACCAGGGTACAATACCAGGGGTTCTAAATCGGTAAATTTGTCCTCATTCTTGGTTGCGACACCCTGTGGAGAACCGCACCACTGAAAAAGTGACGAAAAATTTGCCGATTCAGAACATTCAGATTCAGAACCTCTAGTAGTGCCTACATATATCTTCTCCAATTCCTACCCTGTAATGGCTTCAAGGTGCATGCTTCCCGACGACGCATCCTTTCAGAAACAATGAATCGGCAGAGGAATCTTTTCCGAAAACGAAATATCATTCACAACCCGGAAGTTTCAAAACGCTCGCGTGACGTTATATAAGTCTTTGCTCTTGGTATTGAATGCATTTCCTTGATGTTGACCCTCGCATTGTCGATCGCTTCGAACCCCCGGCAGTAATCGTGTTTGCATTTCACGTGAGAAGCACCAAAATCATAAAGATGTGTCTGTCGCGGCGAGTAAGAGTCGAGAATGAGAGAGAAGAGAAACGAAGGGCAAAAGGAGCAACAATTCAGTGATGAGGCGCTATTAATAACACCCTTTCCTTCCATTCTTCTCATTATCTCTCATTATCTGTAAGAGCACTAAAGACTGCCCCCTTATTGCCGACAAACGCTTTCTCGGATGATTTCCGGAACAAAGGCGATTGTGCAATCGGGAGGTGCCATTGAGGGTCACTTCAGGACGGCAAATGTCACACTTTCAGTTATTTCTTCAGTACTAGCATAGAATGATCATCTTTTGAATTGATGAGTCTTTCACGTTGCGCGATTCACCCATTTATCACAATAACAGCACTTCTGTCTGACCCTGCGTCTGAGTACTTCTGCTCTGGCGTCTTCGTCGAGTTTACTTACATCGACGGCAAACTCGTATTATCAACGTCTCCTTTTCACACGTTTTATCGGTCACAGTTCAAACTTCGTTTGTACAGTACCTTTCGGCGCCTGACAGTCGTAAAACGCGCGATTCATAAAACCACATCTCCGCCCAAATAATAGTCACCCTCCTAAGCTCTCATTCGCTCTGTACCGTTGGATTTTCGGCGCAAGTCCTCCTTCGCTCATTTTACTTTTACTTTCCGCTTCAATTTTTAGTAATTATGTACTGATATGGAACTTCTCGGCCATCCTGTGCACTGAGACTGTTAATGACTGCCTCCGTGTCAGTCGGTAACATGTCCAGTGGTGTAATTAAGCGGTAAACGCGCGATTTCACCATTATCGCCCCTTGTCATGGTTGCATTCGCTCCTTCTTCAGGATATCCCTCATACCCAACTTCTTCTACTCCTCTTCAAATGGCTCCATTCCGTGCCGACTGCGAAGACGGAGGTCAGCAGGCGAACAGCAAAGATCCTCCGCCAGCCAGTTATGTCATCAATATGGAAGACGAGTACCTGGACAGTCCTGTTCGATTCTCCGACCAGCGAAAGGATTTGGATGACTCTCGACCTACGTTCACACTTGACAATCCAACACAAAAAGACAAACGGTGGGTGAAGACTAGGGATTCTAAATCGGTAGTTGTCTCTACGTACGACAGACAACCGCCTCGAGTGGATTTGACGAATGAGATTTAGAAACTGTACTTAGATGGGTATGACATCGACTGACTCGAATTTCAGTCAAAGCGGCGCGAGCAATCGTTCACGTCGTGTGGTACTCGAAGTTCCTGTGAAACTGAAGAAAAGAGTGTCCAATTTTGATGGAATCAAATCAGTGGCTCAAGAGACCGAACAGTATGTCAGTGAGTGTATCATCCTTTTCTTCATGCTCATTCGAATATCCTTCAGACATCACGGCAATGCACGGCGTACGACGATTATGGGAAGCCAATGGATGGTCCAAACTCTTCTGGGGACTGGTCGTTATTCTCTGTGCTGGTCTCCTCATATGGGAACTACGCTCTTCTATCATATCTTACACGGACGAACCCACAGTTTCTCAGGTACCGTATCCACATAACATTGCATTTCAAGCTCGCTCAGGTTTCATTCCTTATGGCGGAGCAGGGCTTGGATTTCCCAAAAGTGACAATTTGCAACTACAATGCAATCAGGAAGACATATTTGCAAAGTGAGAATTAGATGTGATGAAGCACGACATTATTTGGTTCAGAACTCAACGAAACAGGGAACATATCCACTCGACTTTCCAGCTACCTCATCTCTTCCAATAATGATGTTCTGGTACGAATCAATCAAACGAGCAAAGGAAATCAAATACAAATCAAGGCTGTCTACGGAAACCGTCCAAAAGCTGAAATTGAGCAAGACGATGTAGAGTATCAAGTTTTCAAGCAAAACAACCCTCACAGAACTCTGAGGACATTCTTCGAGCAGGGAGGGTGAGGAGAATTCAGTAAAGGAAGCGAAATTAATGTATTTGCAGATTTGAATGCTCTGACATTCTCAAGATGTGCTCTTTCGCCGGACGACAATTCAATTGCTGCGAGTACGCTATTTTCAGTTCCAGACACAGTAACGTTGGTATTTTCAGCTACGCGAGACCAGTTCTAACAAGTCTCGGCAAATGCCAGGTACTCAACATGCAGGCAACACCATATGAATGGATGAAGAAGCAGACGGAAGGATCGGAGAGCGCGGGGTGAGTGACGTCATAGGACACAGTCAATGACATCACGGTCTTCAGACTGCAGATCGTTCTGGATGCACAAATAGATCAACAGACGGAAGGAATCGCAGACCCCGACCCACTCAGAAATACGGTTCTTCCGAGTGGATTCAAATACTACATTGATGAACCCGCAACGTGGACTTATGCTTCATCACAGGTGCGCTGCTGAAATGATTTGAGAAAAGTGCAGAAATTCAGGGAATAAGTGTGTCACCTGGAGAAATCATCTACTCTGGACTATCTGCTAGTAAGGTGAGACGCTCTGTTACAAGTCAAATATCGACAGTTTGCATTCATAGTCACACACAGAACAATTCTACCGATCTGTCGATGAGTGCCACCGCCGCTGGATGGTAGTGTCATGAGCCAAACAACCATCCAGCGGTAGTATTCGCCAACAAATTTGCAACATTTTCTTCGTGCAAATGAAAGAACTAAAGTAATTTGAAAATGATACGAATGCAGTTCACCCTCCTGGATCGAAATAGTTGGGGAAACTGCACATCCATATGGCCTGCTGGGTACAGTGGAAACAACACGATGCTCAAGTATCAGGAGAAGGACTGCATATCGAAGTGCAAGGCCAAGTGAGAGTCTCTTGTACCAACACTTAGTGATGATTCCTCTTTCGATTCTTCTTTGAGAAGTGTGGATGCAGTCCGTTTGTGTACAACATTGATGAAGGTTGCTGAGCTTCAATCAACTAACTTCATTTCATTCTCGTTACAGAATACTCCATGTGCTCTCCACTAGAGACGTACAACTGCGTTGAGAAATACATCGTCAAAAACCACAATGGTAATAGTTCACGATCGAATCACCGTTGATAAGCTTATTTATAGAAAAGCAAGAAGAATTTATTTGGCCAGAGTGTGAGGAGTGCGCTCCAGAATGTGAAAGGTACGCCCAGAATAGGAGGGACAAAAATAGAAGATTGAAGGTTCATAGGGTCGACTGATTAGGCTGGCAGCTTTCTATGCCATGCTAATTTTAGCGACCCGTTATCAGATGAAATGGGCAGGTTTTAGGTGGAAATACGACTCGTCCAATTCGTATGGAAGGGGACTCTCAGAGGCTGATGTGACTACAATGATGAGAATGAATACGAAATTGACAGATAAATCAATTCAGTGGGTTCAAAGAATTCACACTCAATCTCATCACACAATTCCAGGAGCTACTTGCTGTCTGTGAACATATTCTTCAAAGACACTACATACACTGAATACTCCCAAGTGGCCGCGACTTCCCTCACTGCGACACTCAGTAAGTTGTCTCTGATGTTCTGTTGTCATTGATACCTCTCAGGTAATATGGGTGGACTGATGGGACTTTTCCTCGGAATGTCTGTTCTCACCATCATTGAGACTATCATTCTCATTCTCAAAATTTGTTGGCTGACCGTTTGCAGAAGTAGAAGGAAGTACGAGGCGTCGAAGAGACGAACAAAACTGGTAGGGATGTGTAGTGAGACAGAGAGTGAAGATAATTTTCTTCAGCACGAGGAAAAGCAGGCAAAGAACATCATCCAGACACTGAGTGCCGCTGCTCTCGTGGATATGAGAGATCCTGGGAGTATTAAGAAGAGGTTAGAATGCCAATGTTCCTTCATTCTAATGAGTTATTTCATTAAGAATGACCAGTAGTACATCACTCGACATGTCTGTTGAAGATGAAGAGGTAATGAGAACATCATCATGCCTGTACAAAACAATGACTTCAGTATGAACTTCGCATTCCCGTGAAACCTTCGATCAAACGCGGACTGTTGCGGAATTCCAGCAGAGTAACTTTTAATATATGGAGGCGTGAACAGGTCATATTTGCAGAGATCAAAACGTTCCGTCAAAAAGAGATGGCTCCCTTCTTTCCTACGACCTAAGAATGAAGTTTCCACTTGACAAATCTGAAGAAAGCTCCTTCTTTGGAGAAGAACTTACTTTGCATAAAACCTTTTCACTGTGAATAATTCTGCTTTAGCTTCATGATACTGTGATTGCCTACTTTGTTGTCGTTGCCTTATTCATACCTCATCACCGGATTTTTGATGAAATACAGGTAGAAATTTATCCCAGTGGCCTTTAGCTGCGCGCATCACTAAGCGTTGCGTTGATTTTGCTATATTCTTCATGTTTTTCACTTCACATTTTCGTGCAATTACGTGTTTTAGCGACTGAACAATAATCCATGGTCTGCATACAGTATTTTTAGAAGAAAACAGTTGATATTTCTCCGCAACACGAAGTTATGATTACAAATCAATAAGAACTCTAAATGTAGCTCAACCTTGATATGTTTTACTGGCAGTTATTCTCGGCGTTAAGGTTGTCATATCCGGTTTACACTTCGATTCACTTATATTTGCAAATAAAATATCTTCCGCTATTTATTTCCTCGAGTGTGCAATTAAAATTTCTGATCACTTCGGGTAAAACGCTGTTATTATTTGTTCAATGCTGATCCGTGCCCAGAGGGCACTTGCTGCAGGAACTGTTCCCGCTTCGCAATTGAACTGCTACAGATCTTAGAATAATAGCTATTAGGGTGGACAAGGAAGCACGTAAGGAAGATTTCCTTCATTCCTGGCCGACTAGACCGGTCTAAACGAAGTCTTCCCTAAGAAAGATGCATTAGGGAAGTCTTCCCTAAAAAATTCCCCTCATTCTTTACTGGAAGGCCGGTCTAAAGGAAGTCTTCCCTAAGAATGATTCGTTAGGGAAGACTTCCCTAACGAATGACCGCTCGATCTGCTTAAGAAAGCGAAAATGCTTCCTTTGTCCACCCTAATAGCTATGCATGGCTTCAGTCAAGAGTTCGTAAGTAAGAAGACTGCTTTTTACCACGCGTTACAGGTAATTAGCGACCAACTCGGGAACAAAAAAGTCCAAACGGTTTCGAGGGTCCAAGTTGTCATCTAACCAGGGAAGTGCACGGACTCAACATGAGCTTTCGAGACGAGACGTTCGCAAGCGATAGGCCTTCGAACGAGATGATTATAGCATGTTTCAATTTTTGCTGAAGAGAGCTGTAAAACGAGAAACAAGCGTCTGAAGTCTCGAAATTGACCAAATATGCTATGTTTGGGATTTTCAACAGCAACAACCAGGCTTCACTGAGGGACGTGCATACCCGCAATGGAGAGTACTTAAGTAGTACACTGCACATGATTTTTTCTAGACTTACTGGTTCAGGAAAAAAAATGGGGCGAATTTTCCAATGTGTGACACCAAAATAGAGCAGTTTGAGGCAACATCTCGTTTGCTTACTATGGGAGAACTTTTTAAATACTCAATTTTGCCTTTTTTCCGCTATTTATTAAAAAATCATATATCGGCTCCACGGCGGATTTTTGCAAACACTTTTCGCAATTTTTTTAACACAAAAAATCGAAAATGGTGCTTGCGCCGCGGATCGTTCTGTAAATTTTTTGCATTATTAGTAGCTATTTTATCAATTGAAGCGATAGAGCTTTCCAAGAGCTACAAAACCTTTATCAAGCTTTTTTTTCGAAAAAGTGGAAATCTCGTGGAATTATCGATAAAACCTCGGCCGAAAATGCCAAAATTCATCATATTTGAGCTCTTGTATCTCGTCAAAAACGTTTCAGAGAAACTTCAGTGGAAAAAACCAAAAGTTTCTTCCACTGACTAGATCTTCAATATTTGGTGCCAAAGGGGTCACGTTGAGTCAAATGTAGCCGAAATTGGGTTCGGATTTGGTTTGTCAAGTTGCATAATATGATAACTCTTAATATTTTCAGTTCTGAATATTTTTCTATATTCTTTTTTCACTCCGATTTGAAAATCTCTTTCAGGTACAATCCTTGTCGCATTGTACCATTACTGAATACGAATGTAGACATTGAAAAACAAAAACATAAATGTTGACATTTGTATTTCAACTGGCGTTGCTGAACACAACATCTACATTTTACGTCACATAAGCGTTCTAAAGGATTCTGCGTTCAATTCTCTACAAAACTGCATGTTTTCCGCTCACGGTTTTCGTAATTCGTTGGTGACGATCATCCAGGAAGTTCAAATTACGGCAAATGATTGAAATTTGATTCTTTTCTTTATTTTGGTTTTCGACTAATGTTTTCACTGGATTACGAAAACCGTGAGCGGAAAACATGCGGTTTCGTAGGGAATTGAACGCAGAATCCTTAAGAATGCTTATTTGTCGTAAAATGTGAGATGCCGTGTTCAGCAAATGCCAGTTGAAATACAACTGTCAACATGCATGTTTTAGTTTTTCAATCTCTACATTCGTATTCAGCGCCGGTACTGACCATCAAAGGTCCTTTCTGAAATAGATTTTCCTGTTAAATCGAATGGAAAAGGGAATTATGGTCAAGTGAAGCGACATCTTCTTATGCGAGATGACAACTCAGACCCAATTTCGGCTAAATTCTACTCAACGTGATCCCTATATTTTAGTATCAAATATTGAAGAACTAATCAGGGGATGTGTTGGAAGTTTCTCTGGAACTTTGTTTTTGACGAGAAACAAGAGCTCAAATATGATGAAATTTGGCATTTTCGGTCAATTGTGGAGGTTGTATCGATAATTCCACGAGATTTCCACTTTTTAGAAAGACTTTTGATATTGGTTTTGTAGCTCTTGGAAAGCTCTATCGCTGTAATTGATAAAATAGCTACTGATAATGCAAAAATTTCACAAAACGATCCGCGGCGTAAGCACCATTTTCGATTTTCTGTGTTAAAAAATTTGCAAAAAGTGTTTGCAAGCTCACCGGGCTTCAACTAGTGATGTTTCTTGAGGTGGGACACATCCACAAATTGTGATAAAATTGGACGAAAAAATCCGCCTTTGAGCAGAGATATGATTTTTTGTATAAATAGCGAAAAAATGGCAAAATTGACTATTTGAATAGTCTCCCACAATAAGCAAACGAAACGTTGCCTCAAACTGTACTATTTTGCAATACACTTACTTACCAAGTACTTATATGACAACTTGGACCCTCAAAACCATTTTGACTTTTTTCCCGGATTGGCCGCTAATTACCTATAACGTGTTAAAGCAGCAGAAGACAAAAAAGCTACAGTAAGTCGAATATTTTTGCCGGTGAATATGCTATGCGTCAAAACATGTTCCGTTAGTGCAATTTTTCCACTTCGTGTGATTAGAGCACATTAGATGTCTATGGAATCATTCACAGTTCGCCGCTCCTAGTCTTAATCTCCGTATTAATATTAAGATTGTTAAAGAACTTTTCGCTTTTGTTGGAACTTTTCTCTTCGATAATCCCCCCTGACAAAGTTACGCAGTTCGTCTGAGATCCTCTTCGAACAACGGTTGGACGGTGAGATGGACTCGGCTGCAACCTTTCCTGTCGCAATCGACACTTCAGATGAGAAAATCCACGATTATCAAATCGCTGGATTCTGCATTTCCATGGTTGGAAGATTTTATTATATCCAAAAATGTTGAATTTAGATCGCATTCTTTGGATTTGCATGTAATCTCATGGTGGTGCTTCTCATGAGATACTTGCCCTCGATGAAGAGTCCATTCGGCAGACTCACTCTTAACCAGGCAACGGCCGATGCAGTTCATCAAGCCATTTTTGCGTTCTACACTGGCCCTGTCATATTCTTGTAGTCTTTTCAATCCTACTCTTTTATTTGTCCATTTGCAGTCAAATCGAATCTCTCAATGCGTTTAGTGTGAGTTCAAAGTTCGGATTCATTCTCGTCAACTCATATCAGGTAAACTCCTGACTTTATCCAATATAATATCTTTTTAAGGTATGTGGGTTCTCCCATTTGTGCTGCTCCTTCAACCGTTTCTGTGCAATCTTCTTCCCGGTGGTGTGCCGAAAACTCTTCAAGTAAGCATTTCGCGCAGTCAAAAATTACGTTGCTTTCAGCAAGCGAAGCATAGGAGTGGTAATTGCTTCGATTTGGGCACTTGCGCTAATACCAACTTCATTCCTTCTCAACTACTGTATTATTTCCCGTTTATATGCCCTCCTTTCATAATACTCTCAGACGACTGCGCCTTTTATCTACCTGAGAAGGCGTGGATGTTTCTGTACTTGACTACGCCCGCCTGTGAAATCATCACTTGGTAAGGGTGAACTGACAGCTAAATCATTGTCATTTGCGCCGTAATGTTGAAATGGACACTTGCAAAGTGGATCTGTCCACTTCACCATTGTGGCGCAAATGATTCTGACTTTCACTCTCTCGAAACAGGACATCTTGAAACTCTCCTTTCCAAGGTACTACCACTTCGTAATGTACGTATCGTTTGTCATTGTCTTCTCCACACTCGACCTGCTAACATTGGCAAAAGTTCACCAAACGAACAAGAGTTCTCAGGTACAGTAAGAATAAGGAAGTGGGAAAAGGAAATCTAATGAAGGGAGAAGTCGTCACGGTTGATCAACGCAGACGACGACGTCAGGAAGTCCTATTCGTATGGCAAGTAAGATAATAGAGCATTGTTCCAAGAAACCATTTCACCGTAGAAAATAGAAACTACGTAAATCTCACAAACCATTCATACGTAAAATACTTTCGGTGAATTTTAGGTTTGTTTACAAGGAGTCTTCTTCATAACCGAACTGGTCACATATTTCTGGCTAGTGACAAAGACCCAAAACAAGTGGTGGCAGTTCGTCTTTACAACGATCATGTGGATTCTCGTTCACGGATTTGATGGGTTCGTCCTCATTGAGTCTGAGATTCTACATTTCTCTCTCAGATTTGTCACCCTCGCTTGCAACAGAGAACTGCATCGTATCGTTGCTCGGAAGTTGTTCAACGTTGAGATTGACAGTGAGTGTGGGCGAGCGGTCTTTCTGGAAAGCATTTTTCTGACATTTTCTGTTTCTGTCATACTCATCACATGAGAGAGGCAACCACTCAGAGGAAATTACACGACAGAAAAGTGCACTTCACTTCTACTTGCTTTTCCTACCTTATTGTTAGTAGAAGGGCCATCGTACAATGAATGATTGCAGAACCAGTGGTCAGTATGATGTCATCGCAGGCGACGCCTACACAAGGGGATCACACAACAGCACATATGGCGTCTGTCTCAGCATGATTGTCCAATGCGTCTTAATTTCTCGTCTATTCACAATTACATTCAAAAATATGTTAATGAACAGCATTAGCGTATATCGTACCTGCAAATTGTATCATTTCTTTGATTATCTGCAACGCGTAATTTATGATTCCCACGTAAAGATGCACTAGTGTTGGCTGATGAAATACGAGCGAAGGGATTACAAGGAATCCCTCGTTCCATTCCATTCCCTGCGATTACGAGCGGTCGTGCTCATTTCGTTCTTCGTAATCGTTCGGAATCGCCGATTTGAAATACTTATAACAACATAAGGAAACGGCTGAAAAAATTTAAAATTTATACAGAAAGGATTTAAAACATGCTCTTTCCAACGGTGCATTTTAATTTTTGATCATATTTTTATTTGCCATCTATAAAATGCAAAACAATTCATGCACAGAGAAAAATAAGCGATGAGACGAGTGATGAGGAATTTGAAATGTTCCATTAAAAATAAAACTCATTGGTAAAAACAGAAATTAACCTGACGCTCCTTGAACGAGTCATATACATCACTATGGTGTTCTCTGAGATGCTTGTGAAAGTTGCTGCTACATCCACTGTCGATGATCCTTCCACATCTTGCGGACTTGGGAGGATTGGCATTAGCACAATACTTGCACCTCCAGACATTATTGTCAAAATCGATAATTGTGAAATGGGAGTAGACTGGGTTGAGCTTCGACACATTATCTGCAAGCTCCTGCAGGGCTGTGGAAGTTCGGGATCCACGGTGGTTTTTAGAGCAGACGTCATAGCACGAAGGAACACGTGAAATTAGAACCACATTATCCTATTAAACTCATAATTCGTGTAAATGGACACCAAAATCTTCAAGTCAAATTAACAAGGCATGAGAAAATGAGAACAAAAAATATCAAGAGAGAAAAATTGTTAGAAAATTGTTATCAGTGCCATAGGTGGCTGAGAAAAATAAATATCAACGAGATCTGTGCATCACTGGAACGAGCATATCTGAAAACCTATTATGCAAATTTTTCAAATTTTTTCGCATTATAATTTTCTTGTTATGAGTATTTTAGTTGGGTGATTCCGAACGATTCCGAACGCCGCTCCTTCGTAATCGTTCGGAATCAGGGAAAACGACCGGATTCCACCCGGTGGAATACGAAGACTGGAGTGGCGTTCGTAATCGCTCAGGCGTGGAGATTTCATCAGCCAACACTAAGATGCACCCACAAGGAATTCCTGATCGTATTCATCATCTCTCTATATATCCTGTTCATGTTTTGAACAACCATTTCGGAATACGCCTGATTCGAAATTACGTACTCTGTTCGACTTTAATCCAATGTTGAATCATCGTCTACGAATATTATGTTCTTGAATACATGTTTTTGATGACATATAAAAGTGGATTAAAAGATGAGCATTATGAAAGTATGACAGTTGTGATCTACAATATATATTTCAATGTCACAGAATCAACGGAGAATATTGGTAGGTCGAACACAAACTCTCGTGGTACAATGGCTGCAGAACAAGGAAATGACAGCAAAACCATGTGACAGGTGTTTGATGCACTGCCATATGCGAAATAATTTAACCATGCTTACCATGAACATACAATGCGACTTCATTTTCTTGTCTATTCACAATTATATTCAAAAAAATATGTTAATGAACAGCGTTTGCAAATATATAAAAAAACGTGCAAATTGTTTTTTTTCTTTTTTATGATTAGCTGAACGGCGTCATTTATGATTCCCACGCACCAACTAGGAATTCATCATTAGCTTTCTGATCATATACTGTTTATACTGTGCAAAAATATATATAAAGACGATTTTTTATTTCAAAATTCCGTTCCCGACATTAATCCAATGTTGAATCATCGTCTGAGAATTTCACTTGTGAGAATACATGTTTTGCCTGTCATATAAACGTGGATTAGACTGCTTGTCGTCATCTTCATTCACAATAACATTTAAGCACCCGAAGTGCACTCATCGTAGTCACTATGCCCGGAGTGCCGCCTCCGGCCACGAATGTTTCGTCCCACGGTAACTCTATTCATGACTATCAAGTGGCCGGACTGTGCATTACACTGGTATGTTCGCCAGGGGGTCGCTATCAGTGACTTTTGTACAATTGTCATTCGTCTAATCTCCGCGGAGCGGTAGTCTTCCTCATGTGAAAGACAACCGCTCCGCGGAGTTTAGATGAATGACGATTGCACTAATGTCACTGTTAGCGACACCCTACTGTTCTCTCAACTGCATCCGTTCATTCGCTTTATGACAGGTTGCGCTCTTCGGATTCGTCTGTAACATCCTTGTTGTCATCCTCATGCAATACGTCCCTTCAATGAGAAGTTCCTTCGGGAAGTTGACCATCAATCAGGCCACTGCGGATTGTATCCACCAGGCAATCTTCGCCTTTTACACCGGACCTGTTGTGTTCTTGTCAGTCATCTAACACCACATTTTCTCATAATCCATTAATTTCAGTCAAATTGAGTCTCTCTATGCATTCAGTGTCAGTTCAAAAATCGGATTTATTCTTGTCAATTCATACCAGGTACTCTGGCAGGCGAATCAACTATTCGTTTTTAATACAGATTTGTGGGTTCTCTCACTTGTGCTGTTCCTTCAACAGATTCTGCGCAATTTACTTTCCTGTGGTGTATCGATCGATGTTCAGGTAATGAAAGAATATCATAGTACATACGCACTTTTGATAATGGTTAGAGTAGGAAACGACTTATGGACTGACTTATCTGTGTTCTCATGATGAGTAAGAGAAAATGATTCACCGGAGCGCACGGACGAAAACAGGTCCATAAGTCGTTCCCAAGTTATGAGCCTCTTGTTATATTAAAGATTACACCAAATAGTCTAAGTGAATGTATAGAATTGCTTGTGTCACTGCTGAAAATTCACTCACATTGAATTTATAGCCACAACATTTCGATGATTTGATAAAAGGTTTCATGAAAAGTTGATTTAGCCAACGCAGCACATATCTCATCATTGTTTTGTGTTGGATGCTCGCCATTGTGCCAACATCGTACTTTCTCACTTTCGGTAAGACGAACATGCACTGCTTTTCATCCAATGTATTCAGAGGATTGTTCCTTATATCTTCCCGTCAACGGATGGATCTTCTTCTACTTGACTACGCCTTCCTGTTCTACGATCACATGGTGTGAATGCCGAGACTATATATCAGAAACAATGAAAAGCTTTTAGGTACTACCATTTCGTAATGTACGTCTCATTTGTTGTAATCTTTTCGACATTCGACCTGGCTACATTGTTTAAGGTTCACATGATGAACCGCCGTGTAAGTTCTTTCTTCCCAGAAGATTGGCATACTGGTATTCAGACAAAGAAGGAAATTATGAACGCTGAACAACTTAGACGAAAGCGCCAAGAGACATTTTTTGTGTATCAGGTATGTAGAGAGCAGATTCACAAGTGTGCAAGTTTATGGGCTTTAGGTGTGCTTTCAAGGAGTGTTCTTCATTACCGAACTCATCACATATTTCTGGCTCGTCACTCTAACTAACAATAAATGGCTTCAGTTCATCCTTACAACAATCATGTGGATTCTCGTCCACGGATTTGATGGGTTGGATTCGCATTCGACTATGAAATAATCGTAATAATTGTTCAGATTTGTGACTCTTGCTTGCAACAGAGAACTGCACCGAATCATAGCCGAGAGATGGCGTCGTAAGGAGCCTTCTGAAAGTATGATCACTGAGGTCTACCGTATATATTTCAATGTTACAGGATCAACTGCGAGCATTGGCAAGCCTAATTCGGTTTCTCATGGCTCAGTGGCTGCAGCACCAGGAAATGACAGCCAGACTATGTGAGAGGCGTTTGCTGCTACAAAGGAAACCGTGCGGAACAATTTAATCATGCGTATTATTCATCCTGTCGGAACTGCTTCTCTGAACCTCTTGTTACTATGAAGGGCACGTGTGAAACCTAATCAAAAGCACAGATGAAGGTCAGACATGCGACGAAATGGCACGTAAAATATGAGCGTCACAGTTGGTCAAAAACGTAACGAGCGTACTGTGTATAACAGTTCAGTTAGGATTCATAATACCGTGAACGTTCTTTTCTTGTACGATCAGCGAACACAGCTGTCGTTTGTTTCCCCTTTCGGCGTTAATGTCTTCAATGGCGTGGAATAAAGGCTATTCAATCGTAATCACACAAAGCACATGCTTACATAACTCTCGTGATACTCATTCATACTGCAAATGTCTTCTGTTACACCCCCACTCAATTCTTCCTCTGATCTCCTACATGACTACCAAATCGCAGGACTCTGCATTATTTCAGTAAGAGTACTATTGCGCATCCTAACTGAACTGTTGCCCAAGCCTATTCATCTTACAGCTGAAACATATTCCGAGACGAAGAAATGGCATGTAAAAATGAGAGACCAGGGTGGCACCCAGATGTGATACGCGTACTAGGAATAACAGTTCAGATAGGATGCATAATACAAGGGCCTATCAATATATTCAATTTCAGATAGCACTGATTGGATTCGTTGCAAATATGCTGGTCATCTGGCTTTTGCGATATGTGCCATCAATGAACAGTTCCTTCGGAAAATTGACCCGAAACCAGGCCACAGCAGATTGCATTCATCAAGCAATATTTGCATTCTACGTTGGACCAGTCGTATTCTTGTAAAATAACTTCTGTAGATACTTGATTAACGATAAATGTTTAGCCAAATCAAATCACTCAATGCTTTTGGTGTGAGTTCAAAGCTCGGATTTTTACTGGTTAATGCTTATCAAGTATGAAATCTATCGATTGACCGAATAAATATTCCAATTTCAGATCTGTGGTTTCTCACATTTATCCTGCTCCTTCAATAGATTCTGTGCTGTATACTTTCCTCTCCAATACCGGAAGATCTTCAAGTGACTTCGATTCTCATCGCACCTCTAGGGTTTCGTTTCAGCGAACGTGTCACAATTCTCATCATCATATTGTGCTGGCTACTTGCCCTTTGCCCTACAACCTACTTTCTCGGCTTTGGTTTGTCTCCTTATATCCTTGAGCCACTAGTGTAGTTAAGGTGACTGTTCTCTGTACCTTCCCGACAATGGTTGGATTTTTTTCTACACGACTACAGACTCGTGCGTCGCCGTTACCTGGTATAAGTGAAATGGTTCATGAGGCATAAAATTGGCTTCATCTTTCAGGTACTATCACTTCGTCATGTACGTGACTTTCGTGATAATCTTCGCTACGTTCGACTTAGCTACTCTTGTCAAAGTACACATGACTAATCTCCAGGCGCGAGTACACTTTTCCGGTCAACATGTTAACTGTGACGATAATTTAGGCACTAGGAAGCGCCGTCAATGCTGAACAACGGAGGCGGAAACGTCAGGAGATCCTCTTTGTATGGCAAGTGAGTGGGCAATACAAACTCCTACGTCACCGGAAATGATGAGGGGATTAGCCTGAATAAGACTTGAAAAATCGTCAACTTAAGGTGTGTCTACAAGGAGTTTTCTTTATCACTGAACTCATAACGTACTTTTGGCTTGTACAAAAAACACAGGATAAGTGGATGGCCTTTTTCCTTACAACAATTATGTGGATTCTCGTCCATGCATTCGACGGGTTTGTGTCATTGAAATCATGCACATTCATCCTTTTTTCAGACTCGTGACTCTCGCTTGCAACAGGGAATTGCACAGGATCATCGGAAGAAAATGCAATTTCAGAGAAAGTAACAGATCGCAGAAAGTGTTCATCGAGCTGAACCACTCAGGGTCTACGGCTAGTGTTGCTCGATCAACAATCATCTACCATGGAACTGTTGCACCGTCCACATATACGGAACCACCGATCCATATCGAAATCACTGCGTGAAACGTTGCGTATTTATATGAAAATTTTTTTCTATCAATACAAGCTTGCCGTTGTACTGTTGCTGTAATTTAAAAAAATTTCTGTCGCAAAGACAACTCATTTCATGTGATTTGTTCCTAAAACGGAAAAGAGGGTGATTGGTAGTAAAGCGGAGAAGGGTGAGAAATTCCAACGTTGATTTGGCATATAACACTTTATTGTTTCAATTCACAGCCGTCGATCTGTACACAACCACGAGCGGAATTAGAAATAACAATGGGCTTACTCTGATGTGATTTTCTGAAGCTTTTGATAGATCAGCATCTTTCGATAGAGTATGTACTCTGTTTTCAGTGGATGTGTATTTATGCGTCTTGAAATGCCGTGAACAGGGATATGTCGGAAATGCCGTGAACAGGGATATGCACCTTCACCTACAGGATATAAATGAATATGGTGAATATGTTTTTGTTTCACGGCATAACAGCCTCTAATGGTACCGTTTTATAACAATAAACTCATAGAGCCATCTAAAAAATTAGGGTGGAGAAAGGAGGCACAAAAAGCCAGCCATCTTGGTCATTTCATTCCACGCTGCTCAAATAGTCAGCGCTGACTATTTGACTGCATCGAAAAGGCAGCGCGAGAGGAGTGAAATGCTGACTTTTCCTCATCATGCTAAACATTATGGTGGGGTCACTCGAGCCTATTCAAAACGACATTTCATTTCGCATCTGCGTTTTTCATTGTTGCCCGGTCGTCTCTATATCGCAGAGACGACCGTTAGGAATGAAGTTAGACGGCGTGAGCTCAGCTCGGCTCGGCTCGACGAGCCTTCGAGTTCATGCAGTCTAACTTCATTCCTAGCGGTCGTCTTTGCGCTATAGAGACGCGAAATGAAATGTCGTTTTGCTATAGGCTAGAGTGACCCCACTCTACTAAACATGTTGTGAATCCTTGTCCATATTTATCTCGACTCACGACATCTTATCTTTCACGGAATCTGAGAAGAGGGGCCCTTTGTGTTCCTAGACGTCCTTATACAGAAAAGCTTTTCATTTGATCAGTAAGGGAAATTTGTCAGAGATTTTCCTTCTTCCCTTATCTGTCGAAAATCCAATTTCAGAATGAGTGAAATCACTTGAGTCTCGAAATTGCAAAGAGTATCTTCGCAAAAGAGGATCATCGGTTAGTTAGAGCCTCCCCCTTTTTGCAATATGTTTCAAGGTGTTATATAATATGCGCAAATATATGTTGTATGTATGTCAAATAATTGAAATAGTTATGTTTCACAGCGTAAGTGCACTCATATGTTTAGATCCCCAGAAATGCCAGTTGACAAGTTCTTTGAACTAAACCCATCGAAATAAACCACATCCGGAAAATCAAGATCATGGATCTTTCGCAGTCTAACAGCTGAAGCAAGAGCATGGACATGACCTATGGAGGAAGTGATGAATGATGTCCTGCAGAAAGAGGAGGAAGAAGTCTTTATGTGATACGGAATGTCTGCGATTGTCCCTCATTCGACTGAAGAAATAGCTGCGAGTACAATACGAGCAAATAACAGCGGTATGAAGTGAGGAGGCTACACGAGATTTACTCTAATTTTCAGTTGCAACGAATGACCCAGAATGTCAATGCGTTGATGACAGAAACGTGACATTCGCCAAAAAATGTTAATTTGTTTGTGAATGAAGTGCCTGAGTAAAAAGTGTTGCCAACATGGCGTGTTATGTATGAGACACAATCTGAGCCTGCCGAACAACCCCCGTACCCCGCACTTCGCATGCAGTCGTCCTTTAGTCTCTCGCCTAATATTGCAAGTGAATATTTACGTACATTAGACGACTGCGTGCATACCGAAAGTACTCGAGCTGTGTAGAGCCTACATGGAATCCCGAGAACGATTCAGTAGCCACCGTCATTTGAAGATCCTACAGACATACACGGCAGAAGAACTGATGATTAGTGCATTTCGAAGCTTGGTGAACACTAGTTTTTGTAGCAAAGTACATTTCTCATCCGCCTAATCTACTGGTAGCGGTTATCTATCGAACGTAGAGATAACCGCTCGGCTGAAATTAGACGAATGAAAAATGCACTTACCACCGATTTAGAAACCCTGGAGGATACGGTATACTTCTGGGCATTCCAGGTGTATGGCAATGGAGTGAGCAATGCGTTTCGAAACACGATCACTGGTCAAAAAGTCACCATAATTGCACGTTTTCAGGACAAACCCAGAGCGGATTTTGTAGCTCTTGAAACTTTAGGTTAAATAAATGAAAGATACCGACCTAGTGTAAAATTTTTACAGGGCGTTGTTTAGAACTAGGCTTACCGAAAGGGAAGTTTTGAATTATTACGTGTAGAAGCTGTTGAAAAGCTACAAACGATTTTAATATTCCATTCGATAAGCCCGTTAAAAGAGCTTTCGAATGGAAAAAAGAATGACCAAAAATTTCAACGGAATCTCATGATATGATTTTTCGAACACAGTCGGTCAAATCCACTAAAGTTGAAACTTTGACAATGTGGCCACAGCGAACCACAGAGATAGTTGACCAAAGCTATTCTGCATGTCAATTCACTTCCCCAGCACCAACCATACATCGTTTTGGTCCAGCAAAACGATCTTGACTTTTTTGTTCCGGGGGTGGTCGCTATTAACCTTGAATTTCTGTTAATGAAATGAAAAGTTAAATGGCCGAAACTCCCAAACCAAATGGAAGGAAGTACACGATTGTTGTGGTTCGCAATACGAAAGGAAAACATTCTATTCTGTTCTATGCCTTTAGAAATACCGTAATATCATGTTCTTTGTGCGCTCCTAATGAACTATTAAAACGTTTATTTGTTGTTTTTATGAGTGTATCACATCCCGAGAGAATTCAATTACTCTTTTTCAATATTTTATCAAAAAGTCACCTACAGTAAAATAATGGACGAAAATCATATGGCCGGGTCTCTAATATTTCTGGTATAGGAAATGTGTCGTTTTTCAACGAGTCTCATACGTTTTCAGTTCGCTTTTATCGGCTTCATTGCTAATGACCTGATTCTGATTCTCAGTCGAAAAATTCCTTCTCTCAACAGTACATTCGGAAGGCCTATCACCAGCCAATCAGTGGCAGATATCATTCAACCAACTGTATTTGCATTTGTAGTAGCTCCAACAATGCTCAGGTGACAATCTCACTGATGCAAATTGCCTTTCGTCACTTAAAGGAGCTGTGCCACGAACTTTTTCGAGTATAAGCTGGATGTGTGGTTCTATTCGTCTAGGAGGGTAATGACTATTAGTGACAGTCCCATATTTGTAAGCCTTTCCTCTGCTGAGATACAGCGTCGGAAAGTAAGAGAGTACTGTACGTCTGACGGATCTTTGATCAAGGAGGAAGGGGGTAGAGAGAGGAGAGGGAAGACGAAGAGAGGACGAGA